>CAJHQP010001671.1:0-107070 GCA_905132765.1 Moricandia arvensis
AATCTAGTTTATTTAAATGATGATGATTTTCCATAACTACCTTAAATTGTGACAAATGACTAAATTAACTCTCGTAAGTCTTTTATAAATATTTAATAATCATTTATAAACTTTTAATAATCATTTATAAAAAATGTTTATAAAGTTAATCCCACCCTTTAAATAATTAACCATAAATAATAAACCCTAAACCTTGAACGCAAATGTTAGATCATTTTTGATTGAAGGTATTTTCGAGTGTATCCAGCTTATGGTATTTCAAGCAATTTTCTTTTAATTAATTAAAACAATAAAACCAACTTCTAAAATAATTATTAAATTACTTAAATATAGTTCATTAAAATATGTAAATTAATCAATATACCAATATTTAGTGTTAATTAGTCAAGGAAACAATTTTAATAATATTCCAAAAATAAATAAACTAATGAATTAAATTAATGTTCATATAATATTAGTTTTACTATTTGTTTATTTAATTAAGAAAAAGGATATCATGTTTCTGATATTGAATTAAAACTAATTAACTACTATATTATTAAATTAATTATATTCCTAATTAGTTAGTTTCAATAATCAAAATCATATGTGCCTTGAATTTTGTAAGAATTATTTTATAAAAGGTGAAAATTCATTAAAACAGTATGTCATATCATACTTTATACGAAGAGAGGTGCCATACTATCTTTCTTAATCAGTCTGAAACTTCTCCATTTGTCTTGTGTGGAGTAATGAATTTTGGATTAGACGATGTCACATAGGTTGATAGGAATATACTTCTTACAGAATTATATCTCGTAGTAGATATCTCAATAAGATATATTAAGATACACTTTATTTAGGGGAAAGCAAATTTGCTTTTCGCGAAAAATTGCTCTAAACATTCTATAAATATAATACACGCAATAGTCATATGCTGAATCTGTGTGTGTGTCTGCTGTACAGCCACTTGTGATTTTCATATAGGTCTGCCAAGCATATTTTTCTGCCGATCATTTGTATCAGAAGAACATTTTCAATACTATGTATTAATATCACACACAATATTATCGCAACGTATCTTTACCAATGTCTCATATATTGAATCTCAAAACCATGGTTGGATATAATAAGTACTATATTTCTTACCATTTGTGTATTTATATGATCTTGATCACTCTCATTCACGAATCATAGCCAAGAGATCTACTATACACATATCTACGGCCTGGACGATAGACATAGCATATATCTTTTTCATCTCATACAAGCAGTGACAGATGTTGAGCCGAAAGTTTATGTGTTGTATGTGAATTGGACTAGAGTACAAAAAACAATTCAGAGCATTGAAATAAACTCATATGTTCTTAAAAGAAAAACCGGGCTTACTACTTTGGCTCCGGGCAGTATAATAGTAATACTGGAAGCTTATGCAACGTGAAGACCCGATCCAAATGGTAGGCAGTCTGGTAAACCCAGGACACCCAGGAACGCAATTAGAACACCGCCAACTCTGCTCATGCGCGACCACCGGACCAACTATATTGGATTTAATCAGCTGGAGCTAGTGTACGCTAAAGTGTGTGATTCCTCGTAACACCGGTCAGTGCAGAGGACAGCGTACAGCCACCAACTGCCGAACACCACATGACACATAAATCTTTTGAATATATAGACATATGCAACTCGAGGTATATATCAGTGACGATTAATACATAAAATATAATTTACAATATATTGAAACTGGATGAAAGTGTGGTAATATAGTTTGGACATAACTAAAACATATATACATGAAACACAATAAATAATAATGAATTATCCATATGATAAACTGTGAACAATATGGAGAATGCGAGTAGTGATGCCCTTAGTTAGTTGTATGATACTACCAGAGAAAATGCACATCAAAGATTTAGAGGTTGAACACCGCAACACAAGTTAAGCCATTATTTCCAATATACAAATAGCATCAAATAATTTGGATCAAGGCTGGTTAGTATGCGCACAGCTGCAAATACTCAACTGCAATCTGACGCAGATACTAGGATTCTTTACACCTCTTAAGAACCAAAGTTTGAATTCAATTCAGCGATATGAAATAGACTATCTAACAACAATATGTCTTTCAAGTTTATTCTCGCTCAACACATTCATGACATCAATGACATGTAAAATAGACATAAGGAGGTGGGTATTAATTGAAGAATTGAACTGACTTTTAAAAGAATCAATTGAAGATATAAAATATATAGCTTTCAAAGAATTTTGGAGAATTGTGATAAAGTATTTTAGTGCATCTGGCTTAATTTTGATGTTTTTGATTTTCTTTTTTAAAAATCATAACCAATTTGATACTATTATTCATGTACGCCTCCTTCAAATAAATTAGAATGGGGGAGAGAGTGCTTAATGACTTCTTCATTAGCTAGTGCTTGATCTTTTTATAGAAATCTTTCGTTCTATTGATTATTATATTCCGACTTAGTTACTCGTATCACTTATAGTTTTGAGTAATTGAGTGACAGTTTTGTTATAAAAAAGTTCATTAGTTAATATCAAGTAATTTTTTGATCAATAAAAACTATAGTTTCAAATATACATGATTTGAATAGACAAATCAGTGGTGAAAAACAGCATACATCATAACGTTGGAAGAACTCATAACACCTCGTGCAAAATTGTTCATCATTATATCTTTTCTTGATTTATGTTGAAACTCTTCAGAGTAAGTCGATCGCTTTGTTGATAACAGCATATTTTACGCGTTGGGAAAATTAAATTGCAAATTACACATTCATATATTAAATGTAAAATGTGAGTTTTTCGAATATTAAATGTTTCCCATAGTTTCTAGCTTTTGTGCTTCTTTACTGCTGACATCTTCATCTGATGCAAGATAAGAAAGCTCTTGATGGAAAGAAACTTTGCTTTTCTTTTGTCTGAGTTAACTATAAAGAAATACTATGGATTAATAAAATCTTAGTCTATTTTACATATCTATAGTCTTTAAATATAATATTTCGAGTATTTTATATAGGAAATAATTTAGATTAGTTCTAAGGGTTGAAAGTTTTGTGAGATAATGGTAGCTTTTAGGACCTTCAAATCGTTTAGGGAATTAGGGGTACATGGTTTTTTGGTTCTTAATCCTGTTGTCTCAAGAGTCTTTAAGTGCTATTTTCTTCGGCTTAGATGTTAACAGAAGTAAACCAACTATGTGTTAGGGTTTTAGTTTGTATTGCATTGAAAATGGGGCATGAACCGAAAGTATCCTGTCTGTAAACTAAACAGCTATAAATTGAAAGTTGCATTGAGCTTGTGATTAACATTATGGATTTTTGAATGATTTTCTAAAGTCTAACCGTTTTGTGGCAAATTAACACTTTAGAAGCTAAAATAACAATTAAGAAAATATATCACTATTGTATTAAAAATGGATTCGGAAAATAAGCTTTCGATTTATTTCCAAGGATTTTTTCCCACAAAAGTTTCATAAAAATAATGATAATAGATTAATAGCAATCAATTTGAATCAAACATAAACACATGGGTCATAATACAATTTATAAAATATAGTAAAAACTCTATAGGGTTGGTTCATACTTATATAAAATTAGGTTTTTTGCCCGCATATACATACATAATCTTGTTACAAATATTGTTATTTTATATATACATACACTCAAATTATTCATATATGAATTTTTTTTATATATATATATGCTTATATTGTGTTGAAATTTAAAAAACACTCAGACAGACAATTATTTTTGCTTAATTAATATTTAATTATAAATTATTATTTTTTTGGTCAAAAATTATAAATTATTTTATATTTTAATTTTTAACTTAAAATAGAAAATATCATTTCATATAACAACCACAATATATATGTAGATTTATCTTATTTTTCAAAAAAATATTTTTTACCAATGATCTAAAATAACATATAAATCTAATATATTTAAAATCATTTTCGTTTAAGTTATAAAATAATTATATGTAAAAATTCATTAAAGATATCATTGAATTTAACCGCTCTAACTTTTAAAATAAAAATTTGAATATGAAAAAATCACTTCTTAAATAATAAATTAGATCTATGTACATATAAATTTAATTTATAATCTTTAATAAAATTATATATTATATAGGATTTTTTAGAAAAAAAAATATTCTTTTTAATTATATAACGATTTGTGTCATATTTTAAACTATCTCAATTTGGGATAATTTATGGTGTTTATTAATTTATTAAATATTAATTTATATAGTTTCTATGTGTATAGATATTTGCTCCTTAAGTTTGGGTTCAACGGAGCCTCTTGACGAGTTAGAGTCTTTCCGACACCCGAATTGTAGCAATCTCACACGCCATCAAGCCATCAAGCCATCAAGCCATTCAAGACTTTCGGAGAACGATCAAAGCTACAAACTCTTTCCCCAAAACTTGCTTGACGAGGAAGCAAAATCAAATCACAAAGTAGACGAAGAATACATAAAATTAGGGTTTCGAAAGTATACATTTTCTTCTGCGACGATACTATAATCCTCGAGAATCTGTATAATTACGAAAGATCCAAGTCGGGTATTTCGATGGACCGCCTCCCTCCGGATCGAACCTCTACAGAAAGCCGTTCCGAGACTGGCTACAGTTGGGGTGGCGAACTATGATTGATCTTCAATCTCGTCTTGCAGGTATTGCTCAGTTTACGCCGCACAATGTTGTTTGATGAAATGCCTAGACTGAGATTTATTTTCTTTATTTTATGTATGAAGCAACATGAACATTATTATATATTGTTATACTATTCTTTGAGCAATATGAAAAGACAATTAACTTAGTTAATGCAGTATACTTTGTGTGTGTGTTTTCAGTTAAAGGGTTACATTGATTGAATAGAAAGATGCACATAGATTCTTGTTTAAATTTTGGTTTATGGATGTTAATTGCATTGCACATTTTATTGTACTGTGTTTATCTTTTGATATGTTTAAGCATAGTTCCAGTGAACCAGCACTAGGTTTGCATAACATGTTTGTATCAACTTTTAAGCTTGGTCTGATTCAGAATCGTGAAAAGCCTATTTGATACCTGGCGTTATAAGCAGTTTGAATATGATGGAGCAGTCATGTCTTCACTTCAGTGTTTGCTAATCTTACCATGTGTTCTCTGCAGCTGCTTTTATATTTGCGAAAAACGAGAAAGAGACATTGATTTGGGCGAGAAAAATTGGGAGTTTAAGGCCAGAAGTAAAGGTGCGAAAAAGGGTGTTGTTAACACCGAGGTCGAGAAGAAGGTTGCAGAGACTGATACGGCTAAGAAACCAGAAACTGCAGTACCTGAGAAGGAGAAACCAAACCGACCTAAATCGGCATCTCTGTTTGAGTTTACAGATGGCAGCATCAGCTGATGAGTTGGTGTTTCAAGGTGGTGCGGCGACTGAGCATAGTACAGGTAGCAAGGAAACCGATTCCAGAAGACGAGCAAAGGGAGCTTTTCAAGTGGATCTTGGAAGAGAAAAGGAAGATAGAACCAAAAGACAAGAAAGAGAAGAGACAAATCGATGAAGAGAAAGCTGTCTTGAAACAGTTCATTCGTGCAGAGAGGGTTCCAAAACTTCTCCCTGATGATTCTGTTGATTCATCTCTTCGTGATTGGGACAAATTCTTCTCTCCAAGTAGAAGAGTAGAAACATAAGACTAAGTGTACTTCGTTTTTTTTGTTGGTACACTCATTGCCTTTTCACTACATTGATTCTGTTGACTCTCTAATCAACGAACAGTTAAAAAAAACAGCTTGAATGTAATCTCTTAACGAACTTTGGGTGTTTATTTCAATTTTAAAAGATACAGGAATTAAGAGTAATTTCAATAAATAGAGGGTATATATGCAAAAGAGGGAAAAATTGATATTTAGGTTTAAATCGCTTTAAACCCTAGAGTAAATTGAACCCTCATCATCTTCTCCCCAGAAGAATCTTATTAGAATCAGGAGGAAGCAAAATGGGTCGCACCGTAAACACTAAGAAGGCGAAGAGGAAGAATAAAGTATGAATTTTGAATCCAAATTTGCTTATTTTTCGAATCAAAAACCTAATAGATTGAATATTGGATGTTTGAATTTGATTAGAAGAAGGGAGAAGCGTCGTCTTCATCGGTTCCATCGATGCCAACAAGGGTTTGGCAGCCAGGTGTGATAAGCTCGAAGAGGGAGAAGAGCTTCAGTGTGACCCTTCTGCTTATAATTCCCTTCATGGCTTCCATGTTGTTGGCCCTGTTTGAGGTAACGTATACCCTTCAAGCTAATTGAACTTGTAGATATAATAGTGTATGTTACATGATAAAGTTCTTCTCTTTTTGTGAAATTGTGTATGCAAATGTATTTGCAAAGGCATCATCTGAGTCATAAAGTTAAGACTTTTGAATGGTATGGTGACTTTAATGGGTTTCTTTTTCTTTGTTTCAGTTTTGACATTTTATAGGTGATAAGCTGGGTTTGAACCGAACTGAGTTTCCTCACACATTGTATATGGTGGCTGGACTCAGGTGAGTCTTGTACCTTTATGTCTTTAAATGTGTGTTTTGGCTCTAGAAATCTTGTGTTGAATCCTGTGATGGTTTCTTTCCCTCCCTTTTAGGCTGAGAAAGCACTTGAACTCCATAGGATTGTTTTAAAATCAGCAACGTATCTGGTAAGAGACGTGATGTAGTGCCCAAGACACTAGCGAATGGTGATGATGGTTTGGAGGATGAGGATGATGAAGATGAGGACAGTGATAGCGATGAGGAAAGCGAAGATGGAGCTCCACTGTTCCTAATATTCAGGTAATGTCCACCTAGTCGTCTCTGAAGTGGAGAAAGTCTACATGGTTAATACTTTGCACCAAACAAGATTTGGGTATGCAGGTTCGCAGGGTTGCTCATCATGGATGTGTTAACCGCATACGTGCAATGCCACAAAACCCCTCATATATGTGTCTCTTGGCAGATTCTGCTCATGTACAGGTATGATAATGTTCTTACTGTTTTAGAAACCGGCTATTAGGGATAAGCCATGAAGATATATATTTTTTCTACTTGCAGATACATGTTTATATGTGTCTCTTATAAACTGGTTTGTGGCATTGTATTTGTGGGCAGGTGTGGGACATGAGCTCTCATCTTAATGCTTTAGCGGAATCAGAAACAGAAGGCAAAGATGGAACTTCACCGATTCTTAACCAGCACCCTTAGTTAATTTTTCTGGCCACAAAGATGAAGGATATGCTATAGATTGGAGTCCTGCAACCGCTGGAAGACTTCTTTCCGGTATAGTTTGTCTCAGAAATTTAAATAATACTCAGCTTTTCAACATAGTCAATGTGATAAGTGTGGGAAGATAGGATAAGAGCCAAAGTAACCTTAGTTAATGAAAGTAACCATAGTTTAGTTACTTTATGGATTATGGTTAACTCTATATATGAGCTGGGGTGAGCGAGGGTAAGTTTATCGAGTGATTGAAGTGAGCATTATAGATGAGAGAGAGTGAGCGTGCTGAGATGATCCTAGTGAGAGAGAGATCATGATCAGTCCTTTTAACCACTCTCTATGAATAAGGACTCATTTCATCTTGTTTATCACATTAGCTTATCTTTTGAGACCTTCACGTAACACAATGTGTATTTATTTATTTTTCCATCGTTAGGGGACTGCTTGAGTATGATTCACTTGTGGAACCAGCTTCTGGTTCATGGACTGTAGATCCTATTCCGTTAACCGGACACACCGCAAGTGTTGAAGATTTACAAGTAAAACTGTCGCTTTGCAGCTTAATTGTGTGCTAACTGTTACTGTCTCCTTTTGGATTAACATTCTTTCCTCTGTTTCCAGTGGAGTCCAGCTGAAGCCAACGTGTTTGCGTCATGTTCTGTGGATGGGACTATTGCGCTATGGGACGTCCGAGTTGGGAAGACGCCTGCATTATCTTTCAAGGCACATAACACAGATGTGAAATGTCATCTCATGGAACAGGTTCTCTTCCCACTTTGATCTGTAACTTGTTTTGTGTACTACCTGCAAATGGCTCACTCGTTGTTTTTCCTTGTTCATGAAGGCTGGCTAGTTGCATGTTGGCATCAGGGAGTGATGATGGGACATTCTCTATCCATGATTTAGAGTTATCAAGGTACGTTGTGAGACAGTAGGTTTTATATTTACATATCAATATCTTAACAAGATACTGATGTGATAGGAATTTGAATCTTGAACTAGGATGGGGATGCTAAGGTAGCACATTTGAGTATCATAAGCATCCTATCACGTCGATTGAGTGAGTGCTCATGAATCCTCGACACTTGCAGTCTCTTCAGCGATAACCAGCTCACGTAGGCCCACAAAACTTATACAGAAAACATTGATAATCCCCAATGAAACCGATAACACTGTCTAATGGTTTTTGGCTATTTGTTGAATCTGCAGGATTATGGGATTTATCCTTAGAGAGGATGAAGAAGAGGAAGCAGAGTTCAAGCACAGACCAAGGAACAGTCAACACACTCAAGACTTGCCTCTCAGCTTCTCTTCGTTCACCAGGGCAAAGGACTTGAAGGAACTTCACTGGCACAACCAGATTCCAGGGATGATCGTCTCAACTGCGGCTGATGGTTTCAACATCTTGATGGCCTTACAACATTCAAAACACACTTCCTGATCTTGCTGCCTGAAAAGATTAAGTCTTTGTCATGAATTTTTTTGAAGTATTGTAGTCTTTTGTATCTGTTTGTTTCTTCTTATTTTTTTTTGTTTTCTTGCTACTTGTTTCAAGAACTGTACTCTTTTACAATTTTCAAGTTTCATCATTGGTTGTTGGTTCTTTGGCAAATGTCAAAGTAAATTTTTTGAAATGCATTCCCTTAGGCTTAGCCATTCATGTTTAAAGAATTATACACTTTACAACTTCCAGGTTTCATCATCGGTTGATTGGTTTCAGTTGAGACAAATGTCAAAAGTAAATTTGAAAAGTATTCTCTTTTCTAAGTGTTCATCATTAGTTTATTAATTTCAATTGCTACGAAATGTCTGTAAAATCATTAAGCATGTAAAAAGATTCTGGATGTTCTGATAACTTTACATCATTCCTTATGCATATAAAAATCTATCAGACTATCAAAAAGAACTTGAAGTTTAAAGACATGGTTACTTAATACAACAACAAGGACAACCCACAAGTCGAAGGGCCTTGCACTATGAGCCAACAAGCTTGCGTTTAGTTTAGGAAAGATCTTGCTTGCTAGAACTACCACATGCTCGTACACTAGTTTAACAAAAGGACCTAACATTAAGATGAAGACAAGTACAGTAAGATGTCTACAGAAAGCCATACAATCTTCATGTTCTTGAAGAGCATGGCAAAGAAGCCTGAGATCACCCTTCTTAGGAGCTTACACAATATTTATGTTAACCTGCAAAAGAACCACATAGAGTATGATCTAAGCACTAGTGAAGAAGATTTGATCTTGAAAACATAAGAAGAATGATTTGACCCAACTATGTATATGTTCATCATAAGAGCTGCAACAACAGCCCTGACAACAAAACTCAAAGTGTTCAAATAGAGAAATGAAATAGCATGTTCACATTCTATGAAGATGAATGGTGAAAGAGAACAATAAGTGCATAAACTCAGCCTTGCTTCTGTACTTTGACTGCCACTTATACACTTTGCTATTCAGATTATATGACAAGGAATGAAGGAAACAGAAAAAACTGAAGCACCTAATACCTTGTCACAAAGCTTCAGTCATTGCAGCAGGATACAAGGTATCTGGTACAAATGATACTCAACTGCATACAAATATAAAATATTGAAACTTTTAACAAGAATCTAAAACCAAGTTAAACACTGCAGAGTTGGCTAATGGATGGTTCTCAAGATTTTTTAGGTATGTTTGACTCTTTTAATCATGAGCAAAAACATTGGACAAAGAGAGGCACTCACACAAATACAGCAAAACAAAAAGAAGGATGAAAAAACAAACTTAATATATATAAGTAATAGTCATTTAGGTAAGAAACAAGCAACATAAGCAAAAAAAAAGGTGTGGACTAGTTGAGTTGCAGTAAGCTTGGAACATAATAGCAAAGACTTGATCTACAAAGTTTGTAAGAAGATTCTCTGACAACTTGTTTTTTCAAGGATCCATCCACGCCAAAGATGTAAGCTACTTCATGAGTGGGGGAACCCATATGCTTGTTTTTATCAAAAACCACAGCGACTTTCTTCTCCTCGTCAATGAAGAAGGACACAGATGGCCAAAACTGCCACCGAGGGCCAACGAGTTGTTTGATATTGGCGGATAAGAAGACCTTGGTGTTCCAGGACACGGAATTGGGCTGCTCAATGGTAGTGGAGATCCAGATCTCCATGGTCAATGTATCGCAGCGCTGGAATAAAACCACAAGCTTCTGCTCATCAACACTACTAGTAGTAGTAGTAGATAGACTCAAAAGTATCTTGATCTCCTGGAAAGCCTCCTCAAAGGAAGAGGCAAAGGCGACGAGAATGTCTCTCTTGTGAAATCAAAACAGATTAAGACACTGTCATTATTTTCTGACAATGCAAACCAGTACATGTTTCCCTTGATGGATACCCCACGTTCATCATAGCTTATTCTCCAATCTCGCCGCGGAGGAAGAATAATCCTCCATGAATCAGAATCAGAGTTAAAGTCGTAGATTTTGACTCGATAAAATTTGGTGGATAATCAATAAATCTCAAAACTTTGTAGGAACTACGACTAGTATCGTATCCGAGACCATACGCATACTTGTCCAAACGACCGTAGCGATACTTGTCCACTTGGTGGTGATTATGTGTGTGGTCGATCCACTTGGGTGGGCCGCCCCAATACGGGTTCCAAACCACGAGCCTAGAGTGGTCTTTGGGGATGCATAAGAGTAAACCGTGTGAATGAAAGATTTGAGACACATCGATTTGATCTAGTGCACTAAGTGTAGTAGCTTCAGGATTTACAATGTCGTTGGTGGTGGTGTTTGAAAGATTCAGTCTCATCAAACCAACCCTATAATCTATCATCGTGATGACAAGAGGGTGGTCCTCCTTTGCTAGATGAGCAAGGTGTTTTTTTGCAAATAAGTTACATCTTGACAAAAGTGTTCCACCATTTGCAAGTTGATCGGACAGCTCTCAGAGATGTCATCGGGATTCGACAGAACACCTCTTCCTCCACATCCCTTGGAAGATCCGACATCTTCTTCTTCATCCCTTGGAAAACTTGGGGATCACTATTTTCTTTCTTCAGTTAGGTCAACGTTCAATTAAAAAACGAAAAAAAAACAAAGCAACTTACTTGAAATCGTACTTCCCCCTCTCCTTATATAACAATTGAAGACGCAGAAACAGAAGGATCCAATCCGGTTGGTTCATGTCCACGAAAATTAAGACTTTGAAGCCCAAATATCTTACAAAATATGGGCTGCTAGATATTTTTTATCTTGGCAAAAAGGCCACTTTGGACCCAATAATTTTAGTCGTTCCATTCAAACCAATTGTCAATGCCAAATACAAATTCAACTTATTATAACTCAAAAAAAAACTATTTAAACTTCTCAAAACGTGTCTAAAACCTACATTAACTCTAACAAGAATTATGACTAACAGTTAACAAGAAAAAATAATATCGTTTTTTCAGAAAAATATATTCATTTTTAGACTCGACCGTGCCTTGATACCCTTTAAAAGAGCACATTAACCACTAGACTAAAGTAACTTTTTGAAATGTTATTAGAAATTTGAAATTATATAAACTACTATATTTCTTCATCTTTATCCAATTTAAAACTTTGTTGATGACTGTTTCTTATATACAACATTAACATATCTTTTACTTATCATATCTTTAATAAATTTGTATCTTACTAAAATATAAATAATAAAATATTTATAATTATATATAGTTTCAAATTTGTAATAATATTTCAAAATAGTCTAGTTGTTAGTGTGTCCTTTTAAAGAGTATCAATATATGGGTTTGCGTCTCAAAAAGAACATATTTTAATAAAAAATAAGTAATTAAAACAATATCATTTTATCTTCTTAACAATTGACTAATTTCTGTTAGGGTCAATGTAGATTTAAGCATCTTATAAGAAATTCAGGTAATTTTTTTTTGAATTATATTTAAGTTAAAATCGTATTTAGCATTAACTTTTTGTTGAGATCGTATTTAGCACGACTGAATTGGCCATTTTCTTTTTTTTTAATCATACCACTCTACTTTAGGAATGTTTAAATAATGAAAATTTCATGTCCACGAACGAACTATGAAAATTTTACACTTTCTTTAGTCTTTCGTTCTTTAAAACACTTTACACATTCTTTAGTCTCTCAAGAGCAAGTTAGCTTGTATCTGGACTCACCAAAGGAAATATATAAAGTTTCTATCAGACTGCATGAGTATGATACATTTGTGGGAACCAGCTTCCGGTTCATGGACTGTTGATCCTTTTCCGTTAGCCAGAAAAACACTGTAAGTGGTTGAAGATTTACAAGTAAAACATCGCTTTTCAGCTAAACTGTGTGCTGTCTCCTTTTGGCTTACAATTCTTTCCTTTGTTTTCCAGTGGAGTCCAGCTGAAGCCAACGTGTTTGCGTCTGCACTATGGGATGTCCGAGTTGGTAAGTCGCCTGCGTTATCTTTCAAGACAAAACATAACCACAAATGTGAATGTCATCTCATCAAGCCCTTAAGACAATCTGGATGTTCTGATTCCTTTTTGATCATTGTATGTTCCAAAAAAAAGATCTATCAGACGGTCAACAACAATTTGGAAGTAAATAATGAGATTAAGCTCGGGTTAAAACAGGGTTTTCTTAATACAACAACAAGGATGCAAGGCCTGCACGTGAAGGTGAATTCTATGAGCTAACAGGCTTGCCGTTTAGTTTAGGGAAAGGATCTTGCTTGCTTAGAACTACCACTTTGCTCTTGTGTGCCAAATAACCTTTCACAAGGTTTTTGTATATCAAGATCGTCATTATACATCTCCACCTGCAAAACAATAGTATCAGAACTGTGAGTTTTTATAACATTTTTGTGCAAAGTAATCAAAAGCAATGAATGAGAGATGGAAGCATAGAAGAAACCTCATCAAGATCCATATCTATCTCTAGCCATCTAAGTGCTTTGGCAATAACTTCAAGCTTCAGTTGGTGAGCTCTCGCTGGATCACTCAGCTTCTGGATAATATAACTGAAACATGTATAAAAATTAGTTATGAAACTGAAGAAATATGAGAATGTTCTATGGATGGGATAGTATGTGTTATTTAACTACTACTTACATTTTCTTCATGAGTCTCTGGTAGACTTGGAGCTCCAGCTTTTCCAAGACAAGATACACACCAGACCTCAAGAACCTGATTGATATTAAGCTTTAATAGATCTTTTATGCGATTAACTAACAGGAGATCTCTACTCTTTTAGCTCTATAACTAACGAGTCATTCATTGCTGAGCTGTCAACACAGCTACAATCCACTAGAAGACACCTATGCCAATCACAATGCTCGTACACTAGTCTAAAGGACCTAATATTAAGATGTAGACAAGTACAGTAAGATGTCAACAGATAGACATACGATCTTCATGTTCTTGAAGAGCATGTCGAAGAAGCCTGAGATCACCTTTCCTCAGAGCTTGCACAATATTTATGTACTGGACACAGAGAAGTTGGATTAAGAGAGATAGCTTGAATTGAGGAGACTATTAGAAAAACAAAAGGAATA
Source organism: Moricandia arvensis (assembly GCA_905132765.1). Lineage (NCBI taxonomy): Eukaryota > Viridiplantae > Streptophyta > Magnoliopsida > Brassicales > Brassicaceae > Moricandia > Moricandia arvensis. The sequence goes on from CAJHQP010001671.1 coordinate 13,770, forward strand.
GTTGTTACCTCATGAAGATTATACTTTTGCAAGAGCTCATCTTTTGGTATGATTCCTATTGAAAGTTTCACTGGTATCAAATACTTTAGTATCATCCTGAACATAAGCCACATAACCTCATTAAGCAATGCAAGAGGTAAAGAATCCGGGAGCAAACCACAATCATACCTTATATTCCGTTCTCTTTTGGGGTTGCAATGTTGTAACGCATATGATAGTTTTGTATCAGCCTGCAGCAATAAAACAAGAACATGTCCTTATCAAAAACAGTTCAATTAAAAACTACAAAATGAACGTTCTATTAGTCACTCACAGCAGGAAAATTCTCGTTGAAGACTTCTAATCTTCCAGTATAATACATGTACGTAACCTGCATAGTTTGTGAATAATAAAAAACATAAGATAAATGTATAACCAAATCAGGAAGCCAGAAACTAAAACTGCACAAGACCTTGTCTCTTCTTGGAAACTCCTCAAAGTCAAATATCCGAGCAGTCTCAATACTTCTTATCACACTTCGACAAAGATTGACAGTTCCAAGCTGAAATCGAGAAACAAGGGACACATTTTTCAGTAAATGGCTGATCATATTACAAGTGAATGTTATCATGAGTTTCACCTTGAAGTAGGTCTTGAACAATTGGCAAGTCACATATAATGCTCCGACTCGTTTTGGACCTTTGCCCTACAGTTTAATAAGGAGCCCCAAAAGAAGAAACTCAACACAAAGTAAAAATTAACAAAGATAATTCTTTCCTGAAGATTGACAGATAAGGAAGCTTACAGCAAGAACTCCAAAAACTTTCATGAGAAGAGATCCAGCTGCTTTCAATTTCTCAGGTGATTTTCCATTAGAAGTCAACTCTTTATCAGCCTGCATTGCACATTGCAAACCTTCAGGAGATGTGAAACTAAACAAATCCAAGATTTTGGATGAGTGATATAGAAGTGAAAGACTACCTTTTCAGCAAGAACTCGAATCTCATAACAAACTACATAGAGAGCTTCCAATGCCCAAGCAGATTCCCAATTACGAAACTCCTGAACAAAAGCGCTGCAATACATAGAATCCTAATATCAGATATTGTGAACACACAAAAAGAGAGAGAGAAGCTTATCTAGTCTTTCTCATAAATGCAGGAGAGAGTGAGTAAGAGAACTTTACTTGGCAAACTTTTCAAAAGCAAGGTATGCTTCAACTAGATTCCCAACGCGGTAACTTTGTAGAGAACGGAACAATTGAGCTAGGATCTCCCCGTATTCAGAGAACTTATCAGATTGTCTTATCAAACTGCTAGCATCCTGCATCATTCAAAGAGTAAGATTCACTGGAAACAGTCTTTCAAAGTTCTCTACATTCTCAGAATCTTGCAAATCAAGGAAGATTCAATCCTATCCAGTAGACACATGAACTCAGTTTTATCAATCGGTTTCAAGCCCTAATCTAAAACTTTTACTCATTAAACTCACACACATACATGGTGTTTCATACAACAACTTCACCACAGAAAGTTTCAAGCTCTAATCTAAAACTTATACTCATTAAACTCATACAAATACATAGTGTTTCATACAACAACTTCACCACAGACAGTTTCAAGCCCTAATCCAAAACTTATACTCATCAAAACCAATACACATATAAGGTGTTTCATACAACAACTTCACCACAGACAGTTTCTAGCTCTAATCCAATACGTATACTCATTAAACGCAATACACATAAAGAGTGTTTAATACGACAAGTAAACACTCTGTATGTGTTATAACACTGTAGATATCCTCCAATGTAATTGAACCTAAAAAGCTACAAACTTTACCAACAGAGAGTCCAAGCTTCTATCATTGAGCCCTAAATTCCAAAGATATATACTCTTTGAGGGCTCAAATTAGATCATATTGTAAGCATCATATGTTGAAATTGAACCTAAAAGCCACAAACTTTACACATAAGGATCATATCATACTCCTACAGTGTCCAAGCTGTTAATTTTACGACATGGGTCTCGATCAAACATAGAAATTTAACCAAATCAGAGAGTTTTAAAGCACCTGGAAGACGTTGAGTGCGTCGGCGAGTGAGAGGAGAGATGGGGAATTGGAAGAGAAAGAGAGGAGACGGCAAAGCATAGAAGAGTCTTGGTACGAAACGGCGTCGCAGAAGCGGTTTAGATACTCAGTGATTCGCCGGTGGGCTTCACCCATACTAACATACGCCATTCTCAACTTCTTCTCCTCTGCCTCGTCGTCGTCTTTCTTATTCCACAGAGAGAGAGACGAAATAAAATAAAAAGGAAATTGAGGAATCACAGCGCGTAAAACGACGACGGATATTATGTAGACACCGTGTAAACAGAACCGGTTCGGTTTAGGCTGGTTTTATAAGAATGCAAGACGGTTCGATTACAAAAATAATCGACTCATATTTTAAAACATAACCGTTAGGATAGGAGAATCAAACATTTTCTCCCAAATCAATTAATCTCTCTCTCTCTCTCTCCATAACCTAGTTTCGTATTCTCTCTCTTCTTTCAAGAACTCTATCAACTGAAAGAGATTAGTAAGTGTTTTGATATCTTCAAATCGTGAATTTTGTTTAATGATTCGCATAAAACCTCTAATTTTGTTTTCAAGCGTTTGTAATTGATGTCGATCTGACTGGTTAGGATTTCTTGTTCTTTGGAACCGATCTGACTGGTTAGGATTTCTCGTTCGTCTGGAACCGATTTTGACTGGTTAGGGTTTCTTGTTCGTCTGAACCGATGAGAATCCGTTTTCAGTTATTTGAATGGTTATAGTTTGAGAAAGTCTTAAGACAAAGACTATAACTCAAAACAGATTCCTTACCCACGGCTTATCCACTAAACCCTTTGTTTAAACATCTGAAAATTGCAAATGACATTATGTGGCTAGTATAATGTAGTTTTGGTTCGTCGGGTATGAGCTTCCACATTTCGCATTATGCATTCATTTGGTTGTTGGTATGCACTTTTTGCATCATGCTTGCTTGACACTTTTTGCCATTTATCACATTTACAATATATACCATTCGTGCATTTTGCATCCATAATTTTTCGATACATTAGTGCATTTGCATCATGGTTACCTCTTGCATTTTTACTTAGTCTGTACAATACAAGAAATAGACAAAATTCTGCCATTTTGCATCATTGTGTTTACATCTTGTCTGCTTCTAACATTTTACAATACCATTCGCATTTTGCATCATGTGTTTACAACTTCTGCATTCTACCTTTTACAATACTTCTGCATTTTGCATCAAATGTGCTGGTACAAACACTGGGAATCGTCCATTAACTACACTTTTACAATAACAGTTCTAGTATTTTTTCTGAGCATCATGTGTTGACACTTATGCATTTTACATTTTACATACATGCTGCATTTGCATCAGTTGTTGACAACTTATGCATTCACATTTACAATACATTTCTCATTTTGCATCATGTGTTGACACTTTTGCATTCTTACATTTAAACAATACATTCTGCATTTTACCTCATTTCGCAATCACGATCACTTCAAATTGAGCGTCCTACATTTTGCATATGCATCATTTCTGTACTACTTATGAGTTCTGTCATTGATATAATACATGGTTCTACAGTATGCGGATATTTACCTTGCTAATTATATGTTTAATTTGGATGTTCGCTTTTGCTTAAGCACTTATGTGACATTCTCCAACGTGATTCATATTAAATCTAATATCATTATATTCTTTAAAGGGCTGATCAGCTATTGTTCCCTGTTTTTGAAATCATTGTTTGGTATGGTACTAATGAATGTCCTTTAGTCTTTATCAGTACATAGTTGATGGATCACGTGAAATCTATTGAATCTTTGTGTATTCATTTAGAAAATATGGAATAAATGTTTCTAAGGTAATTATTATTATTTGAACTCATTTGTGTATGTGCTTTAGTTTTCTCTGTTATTATTTAGGCAAAATGTTATATTTCAAAAAAATGTTATATTTTCAGTTTAGGAGCCGTTTTTTCTTGTACTTTAGTTCATATTCTGAATTATTTGTTTAAAGGTAAATTCAGGTATAATCCTTTTATTATATACTAGGGGTATGCCCGCGCTTCGCGCGGGTTGTTGCCATTTAAACTCTTGACATATGCATTGTTTTAAGTCTAGTTGGTTTATTTGAAACGTTTGCGATGTATTTGTTTTCGTCACATCACTGTGTTTGTAATCATGTGGTGCGTTTGTTTTTTCGTAGTTGCAGTTTATTTTCTAGCCTAAGTAGTAAGTTCTTTGGTTTTCCTGAAAAAAGTTAATGAATGGGAACGTTAAAACTGAATTGGTACGTTAAAACCTTTTTTTTAAATTGTAGGTATGCATTACATTTTAATAGTTATTTTTATGTTTTGAAATTTTCTTAGGATAATGATTGAAAAACAGTTCTATCTGTGAATATGTTAGGCGAGTAAATGTTCATATAACTATATGTTTAAGTGTATAAATTTCTATACAAAAGAAAAAGCTCGTAAACAGAAAGAAAAAACGTCTATTTAAGTAAAAGTTTGCCAACAAAAAAGTCAACAAATTAGTGTACTGAAAGAAGTAATTCATGGTAATAAGTAAATCTAACTCTAAGTAACATTTTTTCTTTCTTCTTTTTGCGGTCATTTTGCAGTCCTCTCGGAGTCTCAACAAGCGTCCTCGAGCTTTCTCTTAACCATGTCCGTCTTTTTCCTCGAGCTTATTCATGAACTTCTATTCACTCAGATCTTTTGTAAGTATAGGAATATTTTGTGTATTGACTATTAGCTTCAGAAGCTAAGGTTCTGTTTATCCTCATGTTCCTTCAAACGTGATAGAGAACAGCAATTTCTTGTTAAGTACTCAATAAGATATTGCGTAGTAAGAGAAGAAGCTGCTTACTGTTGATCGCCTATGGTAGGACCGATATTTCTCAGTTGAGTCATCTAGTTTCTTCTATTCCTGACTGACTGTTGCGATAACCAATTTACAAAAAATTTACTATAAAAGGTTACTGTTTGATGTATTGTCAATATGTCAAAGTGGTATGATTTTAGATTTGAGAATATACCTTTAAAAAGTTCAAGGTTCATCTCCATTATGTTTGGAAAACATGTGTTCATACACCCCCACAGACATTTAGGCGAGCATGAGCTCATGAGAATCCGTTGGCCATCGTTAGTACACTGCTTGATGTTTGTTTTATGTTGAGGAGGTCAGTATTAAGGATGGTGGACGCAAAACCATTGACTTGATAATTTCAATATGACTAAATCCAAAAATACATAACTATCAGGGAATACGTAGGGAAAAATAAATGGAAAGCACTGGAAAAGATACCATTATTTTAATTAAAGTTGTAGTGGACTTATATGGCAAACGTGCCGTCTTGCGTGCATGATCTGGGTGTTGGGACGATGGTCGTTCCCAGTGCTGCCGCATACAATAGGCTCGACAGATGCAGGTTAGTTCCACCAGACAGCTGCTCGATCGCTGAGAGCTTTCTCGATTACAGGTGGTTCCCTTGCACTGTCTTGTCTCCATTAAATTTCTTGGAGAAAAGAGAGATTACTTGTTAGCTAGAGGAAAGAGAGATTATATATGATCTTGTTAACATAGAAGTATACTAAGTGAACTCTCATCATAGAGAAACATGAGGTCATATGAAAATGTTGGTTCTAGAAGACGTTGACGTCCTTCAGAGATGCGAGAGTAAAGAAAAATCTACTTTGTCTAATTATATTCCATACACTGACACTTACGTTTGGCATCTACAAATATAGTGAAGGTGAGTTATTAGAAAGTTAAGAGAATTAACAGAAGAGTTATTGATGAGAGACAAAGTTTTTAAAAGGACATTGAGGCTTAACATACCGCTTCAATCCGTATGTTGACCATAGTCCTCTGAATTGTCTGGGGTTTCATCATTGTATGTGGTTTTGATGACGAAAACTTTACAACAATATCTTGAATCAAAGAGCGATGAGTTAGGAATATTATTGTCTAGGAAATTTATTCAATCAAACCACTATAGAGTTTAAGTTAGAGACATACTAGTAAGTGGTGTTCGTGTTTAGCAAGTAAAATCATTTGCTCATAGTTGCAGAACATGAAGACCTCCGATGGTGCGGTTTTATCTGAACCCTAATAGAGACGGGGTGATGTGGTCAGTTGAATTATTGATTACTCCTCGTAATATCGAATGAATTTAGCTCATAAATCACAATCAAAGGTGAGAACCAAACTTTCTCCAATAAACTAAAGAAAGAGATTCAACTAAAATGGTGAAGAAATACTTCTCATCTACCAGACCCATATCCACACCCATAGCTCTCACCTTTTCACATTCTTGCTTCCCAAAAAACAGAGACCCGTGTCAGAACAGTCTCCTTACACCAATCAGCCTTCAACTTACACCATGTTTTTTGACGCTCTGAAATATAGTATGATATGGAAGATCATGTTCAAAGTTTCATTTTCTCACTGTGCCTAAATACCTTTAATGACTACAAAGAATAAAAAGTTACAAAGAAACAAAAATGTGGTGGGTCTGTCAAACATCAAAAGAAATACAAAGCTTTTATTGCTTACAACATATATTTGGATGTGAGTGGTTCTTGATATGATTAACTTTCTTTGCCAGCTTCTGAATATGATGAACATGTACGTTTATTAGCAGTTAAATCCAGTCAATAAAAACTAAAGTGACGGGATGTATAACGAATGAGCTTGGAGAGTCCACAGATTACCTAACTCATCATAGGAATTAAACTTCAGGAAAGGGGAAATTAAAAACAAATTGCAGAGTAAGATTACAGTATTCATAATCAGAGACTCTTCGACAATCTTAATAGCAATTGAACAGGCAAGAAGATTAATAGCCCAATATAAGTCGATGTGGAGTACCCATATTGAAAGCAAATCAAGTATCAAAAGAGAAGTTGTACCTTTTGCTGGAGACATTACTCAAAGTGAGAGATCCTTTTGTACATAAAGAAATGATAAATCACAGAGAACTCATCAGTTAGGGACCATGAGCGTAGCAAAGATAAAAATAAAATAAAGATTGAAGCTTTTGGAGATAATCAATAAAGATCATCGTTTGTTTCATATTTGTCTTGGGGTCATCAAACTCACCCTCATCATAGACATAAAATTATTAAGGTCGCTCCTGAAAGCCAAAATCCACACAAAACAAACAATCAGAGAAATCATCTTATAACTAATGTATATTTTTGTCTATCAAGATAGCCGATGACAGCTAACATATATAGACTCGACAATCTAAAAACATGGTCTTTATATATTTCATTAGCTTCTCATTGTCTACCTTCAATCTCCTGAGTCTCATGATCACACAACGAAACAGAAACACTGAAAGGGTTTCGATTAAATCAAGTGTAGAGCGGTGGGTATTAGATTTAAGAAGGAAATCCGATATATTGCTCGATTTATGTTTAAGGCGTGAAAAAAATCAAATCGAAGGGGAGTTTGGAAGGAGGTGACAGGAAAAGGCTAAACCATCGAGAATGATATGAAGCGAGATGATAGACTACAGTTTGATTGGAGAAAGCGGTAGGAGAAAACGCATCTCTAAACTGAATGACGTGTGTTTTGTCAAAATTTGATTGGCTAAGCTTTTTTGCCAGATGTCACAGAAAGCTCTATGCAAAAAAATGACGTGGCGCAAGGAGGATAGAGAGAACTCTACTTATATAATAAGATATAACGAATTGTATTATTGTGTGTTATTATTCATATGTAACCTTTCAGGAAGGTGGTATTAATTAATATTTGACCTATCTGTTAGTTTAATACGTAGAATTTGATTTTAGATGATATTTTTTGATAGTAATGTTTTTATGTATATTTGTAACTTTTTAAAAAATGGTAGAATTAGAATATGTCACTAAATGTGCAATAGATATTTCTTGGTTTTTCTATGATATTTTTCTTTTAATTAATATTTTATGATGGTGTCAAAATCATAAGATTAATAATTAATTGAACTCTAATTTTGATGTCCTTTGTGTACTTGCTTTAGTTTTCTCTGTTATTTATTTAGGCTAAATATATATTCTATTATCTATTTTGGTTCTAGGTACCGTAGTTTTGGTACTTCAATACATATTCTGAATTATTTTTTTAAAGGTAAATATTTTAATATAAATATATATATATTAAATTTCTATTGTGTGTTATTTATTTCATATTTAACTTTTCGGGAAGATGGTATTTATAGTATTTGACTATTTTTTAATTTAATACAGAAAATTTTATTTTAGATGATATTTTCTTGATAGTAGTGTTTATGTATTTTTGTAAACTTCTTAAAAATAGTAGAATTAGAACATGTCATTTTATTAGACATAGATCTTACATTTTTAGTTCACTATTGGTCCTTCTTTGTTATGTCTGAATGTGATCTTGATTTTCTAATATGGTCGAATTATATACAATTCTAGCTTTAAAATTAAAATAAAAAACATGAACAGTTAGTAAATGATCTATTATTTCTTGAAATATATTTTGATGCTAAACTATAATACATGTTTCCAAAATATATTTTTTAATTAGTTTAAGAGAATAATTCCTAAAATAGACCTAAAAACGTTTTGTACACAAAATAGTATTTAAAAATGACCAAGATATATTTTATTAAAAATGTGTAAATATACATTTACATCATTTAGGTTAACTAATTTAGAATTGGGTTTAGAATTATGGGGTGAAGTTTTGAATTTAAGTTTAAAATTAAAAAAATATTAAAAATATTAAATAATTAAATAATTAAAATAATTTTAATTATTTAAGGCTATTTTGTGATAAAAAGTTTTAAAAAAAAGTATTTGATAAGTTTGCCTTTAGTTTAACTACTGTAATTGTTGATGTCATCTAATCTATTAATTAGATTCTTATTTCTATCTATTCTTGATAGGGTGTATTTGGAGTTTTGAACCTATTCACGTATTCATTAATAGATTAGTTTATATATATATATCAATTTTGTTACATTAAATTCAATTTGCTTACCAATTATTCGGGGAATTAGTAAACATAGCCGATATTTACCAAATGTCATTCAATTTCAAAAAGACGACCTATTCACATACAAAATATCTATTCCTAAATACTACATAGACACTACAATATAATATACTAGGGTCGGTTCGCGCTACACGCAGAATATCTTATATTTATATTAGGAACATTTATATTTTGTTTTGTTTTTTGGCTTGACAAAGGGTTATGAACATTTTTGATGATTTTGGGTTTTTAAATATATGGTTATTTATTCATATGATATTAGTGTTTGTTTATTTTATTTATAACGTGTGATATGACGCAAATATATCCAAATATTCTTTCTACATCAGTTTTTTTTCTTTTAGCTTTGATGTAGTAATTGTAAATGTTTTTTAAATTGCTTACGTGGTAGAACTGATGTTTCACTTTTATCATAATTCATGTAACTTTTTTGTTTTATTGTCGCGTCTTTATTTTGTTCGGGTTAATAGTGTGTTACTTTTTATATCTTTAAATGCAAATTCTAAATTTGTATCATCATTTCTCTTTATATCTATAGCCTTACTAACATCATTGTTTTTTTTCTTTAAGACCTAGAGCGTTTTCTGAAAACGTGTAATCTAGAAAAGCGACAAGGCTACTTGAAATATACAACTTCTAAGTGAACTACCTTCGTAAAAAAGTTTGAGTTGAATAATTACTGCATATGTAAGACACATAGACAGCAAGATTTGTAATAAGATCCCAAAAGAAACAAAGGAGACAGCACAATGTAAAAGAAAAACATTACTTCGCAACAGAGAGAAAAAGTTTGTTAAAACATTTACTTATATATCTTTTCTTAAAACATTTACTTATATATCTTAGAGAGAAAACATTACTTATATATCTTTTTAAAAAACATTTATTTATATATCTAGAGAAGAAAATATAAAATTACTTATATATCTTTTTGAAAACAGAGAGAAAATGATTTTTAAAAACAGAGAAAAATATATTTTATATCTCTGAATCAGTTTTGATAAATCCATAGATATTATTATAATCAGAAATAGGAAAAATGAGAAGTCCAAACAAAATACTAAACGACCCTACTTGATAACTAAATGGACATCATTATCAACATCATAAAAATATAAAATATAAATGAGATATATTCCTTTCTCATTCGTTATGTTTGTTGCACTATTCTTCTTTTGTAGCCAAATATAATACATATTGTTTATAAAAATAATCATCTCAGTATAATTCAGTTTATTCTTCTTTTCTTTTGTTATAGTTAAATTTTTAAAGAATCATATTTATGAATAAAAAGAATCAACCAAAAAATATCTCAAAATTTTTTTGATGTCTACTCTAAATGTTTTTAATTTTTTATCAAAATAAAGTAACATAAATTATGTCCAGAAATTTGTCAAAGCAGAAAAATGTATATACTAAAGAAAACTAAATAGTTAATTGAACTTTGTGGCTTGTGATGTACATTACTGAAACAAATCATCATATACATTAGTATTAAACTAAATACAATTAAGATATGTTTATGGTTTTTTATTATGCTCAATAACCACAATACAACTAAATTTTCTTTTTAATTGTTACCTCCAGTCTATCATACATTTACCATAGATTTTTCTATCATTTATTTATAATGGTATACCAAATTAGTTTGTGTAAAGATCATTTTAGGTTAGAGAATCACAATTCCATGCATTTTTAAGAAGGCCTTACAATTTTTAGAACATTCTAATTTTCTTCTTGCTATTACAATTTTCTCAAGTTGTTTGATAATTAACTTAATAGTCTAAAATAATAATGAAAGTATGTTTTAAATCTAACATACAAACAATATTACAAGGTTATATATTTCTTACACAATACCAATAAAATAATTGTATGTGGGTAATGAACATAATCTATCCAAAGTAATTTTATTTATATCTAAACATGGAATCGTTAATTTTCATTTTAATAATAAATATTTATTTACAAATAATAAATACCAAAAATTGATATTGAAATATATTATAGTTTCAAATTTTCAAAATTTATTGAATCACTTTTATTGTTCATAAATTTACATATTTAAATATAAAAAGTGATTACACATTTTATGAACATATATATACATATATATGAGATGAAGTTATTTACCTATTCTTCAAATAATAAATTAATAATTAAATCATATGATGTATAAAAATTATGATAATAAAGTTTTAAAAATATTTAATATAAAATATTTGAACTTTAATAAATAGTTAGACATGATTACTAAAAAATTAATAGAAATTTCATTTATTTTACATCTAATATATATTAAATATAAATTAATGATACTGAAACAAAAAAAAACTTCAAAATATTTCATCATGATTTATCAAATATTATATCAAAACAAATAAAAAATATAATATAAAAAGTAAAATTAATTATTTATAAATTTCTATTTTATGTTATATTTTAGCATTAACATATATAAATTATAGACAAATCAATTGCGCATAGCGCGGTCAAACCTCTAGTATCAATAAATCTTGCAAAAGCTGTAATGATATTGATTAGCAATAAGTGACAAAATATAGTACGTATTAAAAACTACGTAGTATAAGATAATTTCCTACAAAACACATAAAACAAAATGTTATATGAGTAAGCAATATATGACATCAAACTTAACTAACTTATTTTTAATTTATCATATAAACTAAACTTTACTAAGATAAATGACAAGTATTCGTGCGGACACGCGGATTAGATTCTAATATAATGTTATGGTTGGGCTCAACCCAAATAATAATGTTTCAAACAAGAAGTTAGTTGTTTCCATTCTAAATAATGATTTGATTATGTTGATTATTGCACTTTTTAAACTATGTTTTCATTGTATTGCTTGTTGCGTGGTTTTAGCTTTGGATTCAGACCTGCTTAGCTATCGGTTAGAATATGGTCTATAATGCTTTCAAACTATTATAAAGTGTTTCTATATATCATAAACCTTGAATTTATAAACCCTAAGGCTTACTTTATACAAAAGTGTTTTACCAAAAAAAAAACTTTATACAAAAGTGTACTATCTTCCATCTGAACATTAGTGATCTAAATTTTTTTAGACTAATTGATAACCACTCATAGTAAGAGTTGCTTGTGGACCATCTTATTTTTATTATTGCTTTTCAAAAATTCATGTTAAGGCATCAATATCTACATTGATTGTGTAAAGAACATTCATAGCTTATTCTTTTATTGATAATGTCGATGTCTTCATTGTCCTTGATTAATGGCCACACAACATCATACACTACATTAAAAATTGCCTAGACAATTAGTCTTGCTTTATCTGTAACAAAAAAATAGAGGATGATATGGCTAATCTTAAAGTTGAGATTTTAGTATCTAACATATTTTGTTTGCTCAGTTGAGAAGAACTATACCGGATTAATACTGAAATTTCTTTGGTTCATTTGAAAAGATTGGATCCTTTGTTTTTTGATCTGAGCTAAACAAGCATAACCAAACAAAATAATTTCGTGTGTTTGATTTGAGTTTGATTAACATATACATCTTTGCTTTTGTGATGTGATAGCTGACATTTAAACTTTAGAGAAGGATATAAGAACATTATTATGGGAGACTTTCTTAAAATGAATCTCTCAAAATTATTTTTAAATATTTTTTTATGTTTATTTAGTAACATAGTAAAAATCTATAAATTAATAATGATAGATTAATAAATATTATAAAATAATAAATTTCAGCGGTCCAAAATTAAACCAATTCAAAATATCATTCAAATCGATAAAATAATAAGATAACATTTTTTATAGAAATACTTATGTAAACATATAATATCATTACAATCATAAATTAATAATTTATATATATATATATATATATATAATTTTTAACATAAATACAAATTAAACATTGTATTGCTGAGTTTATATCACAATAAAAATATATCTATTCTTTCTTAACACCTCAATATATTTTAGTAAGATTTAATAAAATCATATCGAAAACCACATTTAAATTCTATAAAATATAAAAAGTACCCCAAATTATGTAATAAAACAATTTGAAAGTCAAATTTTTATAATTTAATTGATGTATATACGGTAAAATCAACTATTTTCTTGTTCTATAAATAAAAATATTCAAAAATAAAAAAACTTAAATTTTTTTTTTGGTAAACTAATACTCGCTTTGTGTCAATATAAGTGTCACTTAGACACATTTCACACATATTAAAAAAAATGAATATATATACTACTATGCCTTTATTTAATATATATTTATTTAAATAAAAAAAAATTTAAAAAACATCTATTGACAAGTTAAAAGGGTAAGAAGAGATTATATAGAAAAAATTGCATTAGAAATGTAAAGTGACACTTTTTGATATAAAAATGGTAGAATGACAATTATTTAGAATCAGAGAGAATAATTCTATAAATATTACAGTTCCAACATTATTAATGTATAGAATTTTTACTTGGAGTTTTAAAATAGATGTGCTAATAAAAGAAGAAATAATAAAGAGTTTTCCAAAGAAAATTGAGAATCTTTTACTAGAAAGACTCTTTTTTCTACATTTTTAAAACATTTATTATTATTTTTAATGAAAAAAACAATTTGAAAGATGATTAACCAAATATAATTTATAAAAAGTACATACAAACATAATAATATATTAAATTAATTGATTTATATATAAGACAAATAAGATCAAAAGAGTCTTCTTATATTCTCTTACGTCTCCACACAATTCATTCATCATTCAGAGCAGAGGCATCGCTTTCAACTTTTAAGTTTCAATAATTACCATTTTTTTGTTTTGGGGCTATCAAATAATTACGAATTAGAAAGTCCATTTTATTATATATTTATTATTCGTTTTTTTTTATTTTCAATTTTGGTGATATGTTATCTGAAAAGGTCAATGGCAATGGTAGACATCGAAATCGCATTTCGGCGATATCATCTGTAACAGCAACCTCGCCGTGTGCTCTTGCCGCACCACCGCATCTTCTTTCTCCACCAACACAGCTCCGACGATTCTCTCGTACCCTCCTCCGCCTCCGTTAGCAATGTAATCCACCAGCGCCGCCTGTACTGGCCCCAAGCTAGGGTTATACGCCGCCGATTCCATGTACCATCCTCTGTACACTTTCCCGTCGCAATCCACCAGCGAAACACCCGACGGACACAAACTATACGGCGCGTACGATCTGTTCGCCGCCGCAAGAGCCGTACGTTTCAAATCCACGGTGTCTCCGTTGCAGATCTGATCCGGATCTGAGATCGTGAGGTTGTTATGGTGATGCTCGAGGATGAGAGGGAAGTCTCTCTCGAGAAGATCCTCGGGGCCGAATCTGTGCGGCAAGATGCTCCCGAGGCGGAGGAATCCGTCGGAATCGGAGTTTGGATCGGCGGTGGCGTTTGGATCGGTGATAACGAGCCTGATATCCGGCGCGTCGCGGATCTCTTGGAGGAATTGACGGCAATGTCCACACGGTGCGGCGGAGACGGCGAAGTGACGGAGGTGACGCTCGTCGTTGAGCGTGAGATTGGTGACGAGGAACTGCTCGGCGTGGATCGAGTGGTTGAGAGGGAGGCCTGGGAACTCGACATTGACTCCTAAGAAGATCCGACCCGATGATCCGAGTCCGACGGATCCGACGTGGAATTTGGAGATCGGTGGTCGAGCGAAGGATTTGGCATGGTTGACCAGCGAAGGGAGGAGCTGGACGACGGAGACGCCGAGTTGGTTCGCGGCGGATTCAGCTTCTTCTTGTGAGATTACGAAGCTAGGCTTATCCATATCTCCGCCGGATTCTGGGTTGACCCGGTTTGGATTGGGTCGGGTCGGAGTTGTAATTTGAGAGATCCGGGAAATGAGATGCTCACTACTCTATAGACGGAAACTATTTATAGATAGCATCAAAGTGGGAAACTATATTACGCTAATGAATTTCAATTTGGTTTTCCACCTTCCGGTTTATTCTTGGTTTAGCAAAACAGTGTAGATTAAGAAATACAAAACCATTTAATATAATGTGCATTTACATTAAACACAATAATTGGATTTTTAGTTTCACCACAATTGGATTATTATATGCTATAAAATATTTATAATGTTAAAATCGTGAGCATTTAGCATAAATCAAAATAAACAACTATTTGTTGGATCAAAGGAACTTACCTAGTAGTTTCGACCACGTTAGGAAACTACAATGGTCTCCAGATAATATTATTTTAAAGGTAAGAAATGCATTAGGCTATAGATAATGACAGCTTACGTTTGATCATTTTGGACATTTTCATTCCAGAGTTATCAATTTATAAATGAATTGAGATGCAAAACAATTATTAATTAGAGTTTGATATTTACGTTTTATATATTGATATTCATTTTTATGTTTAGTGTTATATATTTTAAATGTGTCACCGGATAACCAATTGTCTTTAAGAGATTTAAACTGAATTGGATAATAAGATTATTTTTGTCACAATCCGAACTCGTTTAAGATACATTGATTATTTAGATATTTTTATGTTCATACCCATCATAATCAAAATCATTTAGATCCGGGAGTACACAATTCGAACTCCACGCATAAATTTATAATATCCAAACGGTGTCTAATTTCAAAATCCAAAATGAATTGATCCCGAAAGAAAAAACTTGTACTTGAATGAGTACCTGAATGTTAATATCTAATTGATTCTGTAAATACTTAATAAAAAACATATTTCTATATGTTTGGCTAAAATATATGGAGTGAAAAATTAAGTGACAATAAATGTAATACGTTTTAGTTATTTTTATTTAAGTTATTATTTTGTTCACATAAACTATACATTTTGAATTATGTGTTTAGTTACCTAATTTTTCACCGATTTGAACTAAGATAAAAGAAACTTTTAGTAAAACGGATTATACCAAACTATTAATTATATGCAAACCCCGATTATTTTATATTTTTGATTTTTATAATTTGCACAAAGTTAATGTTGATTTACTAATAAATAAAGATCTGAACTATTACTTTTATGGTAATATAATTAATGATTTGATGTATTGTTAAGATAAATATAATTAATGATGTGATATATTGTTAAGGTATTATAATAAATAGAATTACTAAAAAGACACTATACTTCTTTTTATACTGCTATATTTCCAAACAATTATCATTTATATTGATATCAATGTTTCTAAACAATTCTCAAATGTACTTTAGTTTTGACAATATAGACTAGAGTTTGATCCGCGCGCTCGCGCATATGTTCATTTTTACGTTTTAATATATTAGTATTCATTTTTATGATTAATGTTGTATAATTTAGATGTGTCGCGGTATAACTAATTATATTCAAAAGACTCCGACTGAATCGTATAATAAGATTATTTTTGATACAAATATCCAAACTCGTTTCAGATACATTGGTCATTTAGAATATTTATGTTCCTACACATCAATATCAAAACCATTTAGATTCGGGAGGACACAATTCGAACTCCACACATAAATTTATAATATCCAAGCGGACCTAGTTTCAAAACCCAAAAAAATTGATCCCGAAATGAATCAACTTGTATTTGAATAAGTACTTGAATGTCTATACCTAATTGATTATATAAATAAATTTAAAAAAAAAAACTCTTTTTATATGTTTGACTAAAATAAATTAAATAAAAAGAATTTTTATTTAGTAAAATAGTTATATGGAGTGAAACATTAAGTGATAATAAATGTAATACATTTTAGTTATTTTGATTTAAATTATTATTTTGTTCACATAAACTATGCCTTTGAATTATCTGTGTTTGCTACATAATTTTTTACCTATTTTAACTAAGATAAAAGAAATTTTTAGTAAAACATATTATATCAAACTATTAATCATATGCAAAATCCAATTATTTTTTTTTATTTTTATAATTTGCACAAAGTTAATGTTAATTAACTAATAAATAAAAATCTTCACTATTATGATAATATAATTAATAATTTGATATTTTGTTAAGATGAATATATTTAATGATGTGATGTATTATTTTTTTTATCAACTGATGTGATGTATTATTAAGGTAATATAATTAACGAAAATAACATTATATTTTTTTTATACTATTATTTATGTTTCCAAAAACTTCTATTTATATTATTATTTATACTTTCAAATAATCCTCAAATTTCCTTCAGTTTTAATAGTATAGATAACATTTTTTTTTCTATTTTCATAAGACTTGCTATATTGTTAATGACAAGGTATCAAAGATTGATGGACGAGAAGAGCTTTGGGCCTTAAATTTATGTTTTGCTATAAACGTTGGAAACGGCATACAGTTCGATTATAAGATGAGACTTGCAGAGCCCAAACAAAAGATAAGTCTTTGTTAATACTTGATAGTTATGTTTTAACCAAAATGCTAAAGATTCCTTAGTTTGAAACTGTAAGAAGTAGTCGATATATCTTAATCAAAAAGTATAGACAATGCACAAGTGGCTGTAACCTAGAAAAGTAGTGTCAACGTAACGCCTCATCTTACATTATACAACAAATCAAGATTTGGTTATTAACTTCCACGTATATGAAAGATACACATTAGTTTCCAATGAACATATTCAAAATCTTTTTATAAACAAAACAAAAGGAAATGTTTAATTAAGAGAGATAAGGATGAAGAAATGGAGTATGGTGATAATGATGGTAGTGTTGGTGACGGCTAACATGGAACAAGAAGCACAAGGAAGTTGTAAGTATTTATTGTTTTGTTTAGTATATGTAATATTTCAACTAAGAGTTGCAAGTATAAACTTATAAATATTTTAGTTTGAAACAATGGTCACATATATCTTTGTTTATCTTCTTTGCGTTGTGTGTCGGCTCTGAGGGGAAGCATTACAAGCACCAACTTCCAGTCCACAAAATATATTTACATAAATCAAGTTTTTTCAGAATTTTTTGTCTATAAAACTTATAAAAGTGGGCAATTTTTTAAAAATTGATTGTGGTCTATTTTACTTTAGGACCGGTACTATGTGTATGGATTGGAGAAATTGACTTTGTTTATAGTATACGTTAACATTGCAGGATGGAAACCATCTATATGAATGAGAAAAGCAAGATAACAGATGCTCATGATTAGTTAAATCTTTTAGACTTTGAATAAGTGAAAAACAAATTTCAAATGTTTTTATTAAAGAGTTTGATAATCAATAAGTAGATTATGCACTCTAATTCAACTGGTTTTCACTCCTATCCAGAACTAAGAATGTTAAAACGGGTTTGTCTAGCCTGTTTAAATAAAATCCGTTTAAAACTCATTTATGTGAAGCCAATTTAACATGAAATCCGTTTAGAGTCCATTTACTTAAAAAAAAAAAAAATTTTTATATAACAACATTTATTTCAGTCAACCATGTCAAATAAAATAGAAATCCATAACCATGACATTAAATTGTTTTCTTTCAGCAAAGTTTACAAATCATAATATAGGTGAACACACCCGATTACGCCCGTTTAAGATCATTAAGTAATCGGGCTTTTAACAGACACAAAAATCACACCAAGCCTGTTTATGTCCATTTATACAAAGCCCTAATTAACATCCCTATCCAGAACAATGAGATTAATTTGACCGTATAAATTGTTTCAAATATCTTTTCTTTCTTCACAAGCAATGTAACATAAACATAAAAACAAAATAAATGCAACATAAAAGCCCTTTCCAAACACAAAGTAATAATATCACAAGCTATTTTCAAATACTCAAGTGCCAACATATCTATACACTTTAGACCCAACCCTGTTTGTATTTGCGGAAGAGGTCCTCAGTCTGAGCATTTCTAAACGCACAACACGCAATAACATATACCCAAATGAGAACAACGACAGTGATGATAAGTATGAGATTTGCTTTACGCCAATCTTTTCTAAGGTTTCCTAAAAGACCAGCTTTGCATGAGTTGCAATTATAACAAAGCTGGCTTTGGTCGTTGTTCCATAGGTAACAGTCTGCATCTGCAGCCATATTAGTTGGGTTTTGCCATAGTGTCGGGTTCACGAAGTTGTAGCCACACGCGGTCGGTGGTTTGCAGCAACCAGACTGTACAGCACAAATAAAATGCCATATTAAGATTTTGACCAAAGATCCTCAACAAAAGAAAAATATGATATTTTAAACAGTTTGAACTTTTAAGATATTTTCAATGTATTTCATTCTGTTATGAAAGCTTGAATATCTTGTAAATAATCTAGATTGTTTTGTAAGGATTCGGAGAATCTTTGATTTTTTTGTACATTTAGGTTTATATAAGAATTTTAAAAATTACTAAAGATTGACATGTACAACCTTTCAAAAAATTTATTAACCTTCTTATTTCTTCCGTCTTGTTTATTCATATTAACAAAATCTCTAATGAGAGTGGTAGAACATGGGAGAGGTATAATTATTCATTATGTTTCTTGATGGGGACAAAGACTTGTGATTGTAATTATTGAATCAAATAATTGGTCCAACATTTAATAATGACTAATTACTATCGACATATACAATTAGTCAAAACATCATCATCTAGGCTTATCTCATTATTAGTGGTTCCAGTTTTATTAAAGGAGACTAGGATTCCTAGTTGCTAGAAACTAAAGAAATAAAATCATTTAACTGATCCATATAAAGCTCCTATTAACGTGAATTTATTTTGATGATAAGGGTCATAAACTTTTATTCATATAAGATGATCTTATTACCCACAAACAAGTAAATATTAATTTCAGCAGAATAAGACGGTAATCTAATTCAAATTTAGCAAAATAATACAGTCATATAGTAATCACTTTGGTCACTATTTGTCCCTTAACCTCTCTATGTTTTAAGCATAAAAGACACCAAAGTTAATTTTAAGAATGGCTTTAATTTATAATTTTGAATAGAAAGGTTGAAATTTCTTCTCAAGTTTGAGTTGAGAAAAATAAAAAAGACTAAACTTTAAAGTGAGAATAGGATCTTTGAATTACGTGAGTGAGTATAATGACAAGGATATCAAATAAAAAAACATATAAAACCTATTTTATCATGGTAAGAGCAATGTTTGTTCTCATCGTAGCCTTTTGACCAGGAGGCTTTGCTTGTCGCGGCCACGGGTTTTTCCTGTTGGACTTCCTCGACAGCGTAAGAATGTTTTCCCTGGGTCTGATTATTTCGGGAGCTCCCTCTTCTAGAGGATCCTTTTGCTTCCGAGGTTTCGCCTTTCGGGTGGTTCTGGGATTTCTTATGGATTTTATCCAATGCAGCTGTTTCCTCCTCCAAGGTAACGTATCTCGATGCTTTGTGAAGAGCATCATCAATAGTTGGGGGAGGGTTAAGCGTTAGCTCGGACCAGAATTCCGATTTGTACCAGAGGCCTCTTCTAAGGGCTTCGATGGCGACTTGATCGTTGGGGTTCGAGAGCTTAGTTCAGACTGCTCTGAATTTCTCGATGTAGGTTCGTAATGAATCTCCCATTCCTTGCCTGATTTTCCAGAGGTCAGCTTCGGAGGCTTGCTTGAGGATATGGGTTGAGTATTGCTTCATGAAAGCGTTGGTGAGCTGGTCGAAGTTATCTATTGAGTTTGGCTCGAGGCTTGAAAACCATTCGAGGGCTGTTCCGACCAGGTTCTCAGCAAAAGTTCTGCAATAACCTGCTTCGCATTCTTCTTTTGTGAAGTGGGCTTTCACTATTGCCAAGCGGAAGGCTCTTAAATGAGCCTTTGGGTCTCAGGTCCCGTCGTATTCGGGGATCCTAATTTTTCAGGTATCTCTTATGTGAAAGCTAGCGATTTTGTTTGTGAATGGGTTCCACGGGTTTCCTTAATCAGGCTCTCGATTTCGGGAGCTGAGCTCGTTGCTTTGTGTACTTGAGCGTTCAACTTTTGGAGAGCTGCGTGAGTTTGCTCCATGTACCGGCGAATAGACTCGGGTCCTTCTAGAGGAAGGACGGTTGGGTCGTCGAGATGAATCTGATGAGGATATTCTTGATGGAGTCGAGCGTCGTCGTTCTCCCAAGCGTTAGGTGAGCTAAATGGCTCGCTAATTCTAGGGTCAATTCGAGGGACGCGACCTGGGGGGTGAGCTGTAGGATCAACTTCCGTCCTCGGGTGGCTGTCTCGATTAGGGACCACGCTCCCATTTTGGTGGGCTGAAGCCGGTGTTCTTCCCCTGGGAGGGAAAAGCGTTCCTTCTCCAGATCTGAAAATTGGTGGTGGAGGCGGTAATCGTGTGCTCTGTCCGTGAACCCTATTGGGTGCAGAGCTTGTTGTCGCTATGTTATTTCCCATAGCGCTAGTTACAGGTGGACTGAATACTGGGGTTGTCCCAGTATGAGGTGTCTGGGGAACATGCTCTTGCCCATCACAAGCAATGTTGTTTGGGGAAAAATCCAGGCGTCCGCGAGGGAAGGTGGATTCGGTCAGTCGGTCTCAGAAGGTGACTCCCGATCCTTGTCGTTGCGACATATGAGTTGTCCCGGCTAGAGATCTAGTCACTTCCTCGAATCGTTGCCGTCGAGCAGTTAGCTGCTGCAACGTGCGCTCGTTATCCTGAGCTCTTTCTACTAATTGTACCATCATTCGACGTATCTCAGATAGCTGAGCTTCCGAATGATTCGGAACAGGTTGACGCTGCGGGTTTTCGGGGTGTGTGACCCCCGAGTTGTTTTCACCGGAAGACCTTGGATTGGTCATTCCAGTTTGGTACGGTTGAGCGTTAGCTGGAGGCTGTTGCTCGGATCGGTGATCGGCGGATCGAGGTTCTGGATTCTGGGGATCCGAGTCTCTCCTGTTTGGTGAGCCGTCGATCTGGATCACAGGATCAGGAATGGATGGGCTTGTGGCCTGGTTGGATGGATTCATTCTCAAGTTACGGGGTGAAGGATTCAATTATCTAATCCCCACAGTCGGCGCCAAAATGTGAGGGATAAAACTCACTCTCTAGTTTTAGGTTAGATTTAGATTGGGGAAAGACAATCGTGGGTCGAATCCTTTTTAGAACTCAAAGAATAAATGATATTGTATTGATGAATAAGGATTACAAAGAGGATTAAGATGAATACAAAGTAATCTCTAGATGATTTTTAATGATCATAAAAGTGAAAAAATTTCCCTTTAATTCGTAGACTTCTCTCCTTTAAATAGTCTCAGGTCACGTTTAACTTCTTCTGATTAGTCTCCGAGATTTCCTCCGTAAGTTGAGGGATTTGCAACAGCTTCCTTTTGACCGAATCATACGCCTCCGTTTCCGTATCCTGGGCTGTTTTATTAAGCTTCCTGCGAGGGGAGCTGGACCTTTTCCTCGTGACCTCTTTTTCGTGACCTCTTTTATCCAAATCCTTGGGAGTAGCCTCCGTCGTTAGGTGAGCTCTATTCTCTTCGGAAGAGATAATCCTAGTGTGGCCCATTATCGAACTTATTTTGACTGTTCCGCTGATTTCAGCTAACGGGCCATATTTGGGCCCAACAGATATCAAATAAAAAAACATATAAAACCTATTTTATCATGTAACATATTGTGGGTGCATGGTGGGTCCTTATGATTGATAGTGTGTTAACTTGAATTCAGGTCATCTTACTATAATATTTTGTTTTGGACTGTTGGTTTCCAGCAAATTCTACACCAGTCTCCTAGGACTAATTATGCATTTTATATATACTACTTGCTTTTAATATTAAGTTTCAAAATGTGTTTTCAATGGGTGTGAAGTGATTACATATTCCTAGAATTTGACTACTATGTTGAGAGATTTAATAGGATTTTTCCTCTCCTCCACTAAAAACAACGTTTGAATTGTTCAAAAACCATTTTACTTGGACTAAATTGTACAATTTTACAGTGGAGTTTCTTAATCGAAAGAGAAATAATATGTTAAAAGTCACTATGAAAAAGGATTGTAGAGAATAATTTTAGCAAAAAAAGGAACGTAGAGAATAAGAACAAATGCTCTTTTGAACATCACAAAAGCTAAAGTTTTTATAACTTTATGATATGAGCCCCCTGTTTTAATTTTTGTATAATGGGACCTTTCTTCCTTTCTTTTCCATATATAAGATCAAACCGTAGGTCTCAGTCACATAATCTTGATGTTAACATCGCATCTTATCTCCATTAAGCATTTAATCTTAATTAATAATTTTTTTTGTTCAACAAATTTTTATCACAATAATCATGTCAAGAGTGATAATTATGATTGACTAGTTGACAAATTTACCGCGTTAATAACTATCATTTTTTATTGCACTATTACATTTTGATTTTGCAAGTTAAGTTGACGTAATTAGTGTTGTGTCGCAGTTAACTCCATTTTCTATGATTTATCATTCCTAACCTACTTCAATTACCCACAAATTGCTTACTAAAAGAAAAAATATAGGAAATGAAAAATGTGGGTCCAAAATGTAACAACCTTTAAGTTTCAGTTTCAAAATGGAGTTAATACCTTTTTTTGTTCAACAAATTTTCATCACAATTATAATCATGTCAAGAGTGCTACCATGATTTAGATTGGCGTTAATGACTAACATTTTCTTATTTCACTATTAAATTATGCATTTCAAGTTGGTGTTAATTAGTGTTGTATCGTAGTTAACTACATTTTTATCACTCCTGACCTACTTCAATTAGCCACAAATTGCTTACTAAATAAAATAAAAAAATAGGAAATGAAAAATGTGGGGGCCAAAATGTAACAAACTAAAAGTTTCAGGTTCAAAAGAGAATTAAAAGAAAAGAGAACATGCCTGGAGAGGAGTGATGGAAGAAGAAGAGAAGAACTGATCAGCTGTAATGAACTGTTGGCTGAGTTTAGGACAAACGTTTGAATCAGCCAAACAAGCCCTTATCTTCCCCCAGTTCTTTGAATCCACAACATTCTCTCTCAGCCAATTCGAGAACCCTTCGAGCCTATACTCTTTATAACCACGACCCGGAACTTGAAAAGACCCGTCGGGTCGGGTCACGACGAAAGCGAATATCAAAACCACCAGCAAAAGTCCGATGAGTATCGCCATACAACACAAGTAAACAGCAAGCAGAGTCTCCTTGTACCTGAGAATGATTCAAAATGAGCTCAAAGCTAAGATCTTTGTTAGGCTCTGTGTTTTATATAGGTTTTTCCAAATACATATTAATAAAAAAATTAATTTTACATATTTTCAAAACAAAACATCATTACTTATAAATCTAACCACGTTTTAACTAATAAAAAAATATAATAAACATATTAATTTAATAATTTTTGCATTCAAATTTTAAAAGACACTTTGTTATAAAAAAGAAATACTATAAAATACACCTAAAAAATTTTTGTCACAAAAATAATTTTTAAAGAAAAAAAATGATAAAAACAACTTCTATTAAAAATGTAAATTTACATTTATACAGTTTGAATTAACTAATAATTAAATAGAAACAGAATGAGTAATAAAACTTTACTGGTAGGCGCCGATGAAGCCGCAGGCAGAGACGACGAGGATGAGAACGCCGAGGACGACGACGGGCCAACGGAGGAGGTTGACACACTCGTTGTCGGGTTTTGAGGCGAGCCATATTCCTGACGCCGTTATGGGTATGGAACAGAGTAGCGCTGGTAAGTTCAGTATCGCCGTTAAGTTATTCGCTAAAGCCATTAACTCTCTCTTGAAGTTTTGAGTTTTTTTTTTGTGTTTGCTTATAAATAGAAAAAAGGGAAACTGTGAAAGTGATGAGAGGAGTGTGTCTGTTTTTCTTTACTTATACAATGAGTTATGAGGTCGGTGGTTAGAGATGATGGGAAGTGTGAGAATTGTTTAATGCTAATTTACAGAGGACGAGGTTGGGTCCGGTACAGTCAATCCGGTTTGGGACCTGATTTAATGGGAATGAATCTGGTTGGACCGGGTTTCATGGGTTTAGGAGTGGAATCTCACATAGGTGGAGACATGGGATGCCTAGCGTTTGTTTTATACAAACGACATTTTAACGCGTCCTACTGATGCTGTAACTGCTTTAAATGGTAAAAATATTCATCAAAACAGAAGGTATCACTATCCACCCAACGGGAATTAGCCACGTCACACGTGACCCCAGCTCCTCTTCATTGAACTTAACTTACTGTCAGTAAACTTGAAAATGTTGAAAAGGAAGATGATAAACCCAAAACAAACAAACAACGAATAAACTTGAAAATGTTGGGCTGGGCCATATGTTGAAGACTGAAGTGCATCAACGTGCATGTTTGTAGAAGCAAATTTGGAAGATCAAAAAATGAATCAACTATTATGTTGGAAGATCAAAGGAGTTTGGTAAGTTACATACCAAGTTTAAAGGTGAAGAAAAAGAAGATGCTAAGTTGAACAACATAGTCCTTATTCTTCAAGAAGCAGCTACAAATAAGACCACGTGGTGTAGTTTGTGGTCTGCTAGTAAGTTAAAAAAAAGCAGCCGTATCCCGTAGGAGTTTGATCCCAATTTTGCTTCACCATTGTTTAAGAATATGTTTTATGGTTTGACAGATTGTTTTCATTGTCTTAAGTTCTCTTTTCTTACCACATGGATGCTGGTAAGTAATTTATCATTCTCTTAATAGTTTTTTTTTCATATTGAATTAGCCCTTAATTAATATGAAATTAAGATTTTTCATGCGCCATGCGTAAAAACAATAAATATAATTTTATTTTAATTTAAATATTTCGTTTGCATTTTAACATTATTATTTTTATTATTTAGTTTTATTAGTCTAAAAAGATAAAATCGTCAATGTAATTATATGTAGTTTTGTTTCTTTTGGTTTGATATTTATTATTTTAATCTTATTTTCTTTAAACTTTGACAGATTTAAAATTATATTATTTAAGAATAACATTTTAATTATAAGATAATGACTATTTCTCTAATATTTATATTCTCCCCTAATTTAAAATTCTATATTCATTTTGGATTTTTTGTTTATTTTAGTTAAAATAAATTAAAATGGTAAAAATAAATTTGTTAATTTACTTAGTGAAATGATAAATTTGAATAAGATTTCAATCAATTAACTACCAACAAAAAAATTATTTGATTGGTATTGTTTTAGTTGTATATTTGTAAGGCACATTTACAATGATATATATATATATATATATATATATATATATATATATGTGTGTGTGTGTGTGTAAAATTAGTAACTTTTGTAATGAAAATTTACTTTAATGGTTGATGTAGGAGTTATTAATTAATAACATATTTAAAAATATTACAAAAATATGAACATTTATAAAGGAAAATGTACATATTATAATTAAGTGATTTTATGTCACAATTTCTCAGAGCCATTTCTTTTTTTTGGTGAGAATTAATATGGTGATAATACATAAGCAAATATCTTCTCAAATAATGTTTAGGATATATCTTTTATGTTTTGTTGTTTCAAAAGATTAAAAAACTAAACCATATATAACTTTTTTTAGCCAAAACAAACTAATATCTTAAGAACATCATTTAATAGTTATACTTTATAAAAGAACCTTCAAAGTTCAAACTAAGGGTTTAAAGTTGCTAGCAAAGACTTGCTTAGGGTTGGGTAAAATCTCCGGACCTGAAGAACTGACCCGAAAATCAAGATCTAGAACCAATCAGACCCGGGGTAAATAATTGAATGGGTCTTCAATTGCTACATCTGAAGAACTGATACCGAACTTGATCCGAACCGAGAACTGAATGAGGATCCAAATATATCCGAAATGTAAATATGTATCCAAAAATATTAGTTATAATTATACTTATAATTTGTTGAATAATTAAAATTAAATTTATATATTAAATATATTAATTATTTTTCAATACTTTTGTGTATTTTGAGATAAAATAAGATCGTTTGTATAGAAATATTCAAACGAAACCGTGTTAAATAAGTATTTTTGGTTATTTTTTATACTTTTTAGTAGTTTGGAGACAAAATACCTGAAACATATCGGGTAATATGATTATTTTGGATACAAATATCCAAACTTGTTTCAGATACATTGGTTATTCAGTTATTTTCAGGTTCCTATATAATCATAAGAACCAAACCCACTAGGACCCAGGAGAACCCGATTCGAACCCGACCCAAATTTTTTTAATATCTAAATGGGGCCTAATTTCAAAACCCGAAAATCTGATACTCGAAAGAACCGACTCGGGCCCGAACGGATATCCGAATGCCCATGTCTAGATTTTCCTAATAAAAAAATCATTAGAGTAAACAAAAAGTTATTTTCTTTAATACAGCAAAATCGTTGAATCAACATGATCAGGACATAATTGTTATTTTTTATGAAAGAAACACAAAGAGGACAATGCTTTAATAAAAATAGAGTTCCATGTGAAATACAGAAGCATTACATTCAGATGCATCCTAGACGGAATCCCCATTCTCCATTTTCTTCATGGTATGAAGTCTAGAGCCTTTATCTCCAAACTTAGTGGTTGAATAAAGCTTAAGGTAGTCTTGGAACCGGTAGCCACTTGGGTACAATAGCTCTTTGGCTGGAGATATTATGGCATCACCAGCTGGATTGTAAAATGTAGCTATCGACAGTCTACTTCCCTGCTTCATCGTCATCACACGGTGTACAACACTCTTGTACCTCCCATTACTCAATATCTCGAGTTGATCACCGGTATTGACAAAAATAGTATTGTTCTTGGATGGTGGGATAGGAACCCACTTCCCATCTTTCAAGAATTCAAGACCAGGCACTTGATCATCCTGTAAGAGCAATATGATCCCTCCAGCATCTGTATGTTCTCTCAGCCCTCTCATGAGCTCGGGACGAGGGCATTCTGGATACTTAGCCACTTTTGTCCCAAAAACTGGACCTTCTAGACCGGAGAACGCATTCATTATGTGTTCTTGAGGGAGACCAAGATTTTCACACATGAGTTTAGAGAGCCTTTCTGCAAACTTGTGCAGTTGAGAAACATATTCATCCATTGTCTTGCTGCAATATCAAATTTCACTCACACATTATTTATTATAATATGCAAGACATGTAAATGGTAAAAACTTTATACAAATAAATAAATTGGTAAACAAATTAGATATATCATTTTTAGTTACTTACATGAGTTCATCTGAAATGTTTGGGACTTTGGATATGTTTGAAGTAGGCTTATGCCAAACGAAGAAAGTGCTTTCCCAATCAGCATCTGAGGTTTTGCCTTCACTCAAAGCTTTGACCATCTCTGACTGGTAAAACTTCTCTTTCAAATGCTCCTCATAATGAGAGTTAATCAGCTTCTTCACTTTCTCCATCAATTCTTTATCAATTCCATGATTATCAACCTGTAAATTCATTGATCTGCACTTAAGGCTA
This sequence comes from Moricandia arvensis, assembly GCA_905132765.1. Classification (NCBI taxonomy): domain Eukaryota; kingdom Viridiplantae; phylum Streptophyta; class Magnoliopsida; order Brassicales; family Brassicaceae; genus Moricandia; species Moricandia arvensis. The sequence continues at coordinate 42,174 of CAJHQP010001671.1, forward strand.
TGTACATATGCATACTTAGAAAACTTGATTTGTGGATGAAGATATATACATACCATGAAGAAGCCCCATTTATCACATGCATGATCAAGAAGTGACAAAGTCTTGATTCTGTTTTCTCCATCCAATTCACTAAAATCAACAACTGGAATCTCCATCTCTCTCTTCGATTAAACCCACCTTGTTATTTTTTTTATTTGCTTTTTGTTCTCAGACACAAATTGAATGAATAAGTTATTGATTTAAGGAGTATTTATAGGCATAGAGTGAGATGAGGTCTCTTTTTCGTTGAGAGGCATAGTAGCCTACTTGGAGAGGCAAAAACCATTTGCTTCTTTCAACACTAGTTTTTAACTCTGGGACTGTCATTACAATTAAATATAATGAACAAAAGTATTAAGAATCTGCCTTGAAAATGTAAAATGAACTATAGGATTAAAGAATAGTCCAAGTTGAGTCCACACAACCATGTGATCAAAAGTTTTGAATTTTCTATTATGATATCTTCTAACCTAATTTATGTGAATTTCCTTTTTTCTTTGCAAGGAAAGTGTTTATCCTTTCCACTCACTGATAAGGTATTCACTGGACCTAGCCCACCATGCTTCGTATTGTATTGTGTCCTTAATTCATTTCTTTTGTATCTTCTTCCCTCACTGATTTTGTTGTTAATTAAAAAATAAGTCCATAAAAACATTTTCATTTTCAGTTCATAATTTATTCTATTTTACTCAAAAATAGAATGAAAAAATGAAGTAGTAAATAAAATATAAAAAAATTATTCTATTTAGAAAGTAATATTTTATTTTTATCCATCATTTTATTTTTCACTCTATTTGGGAATAAATTATGGAACGAGGATAGAGATGCCCTAAGTTGTTCTTGAGTTTCTATCTATTCATTTACTTGCCGTTTCTATCTACTCATTTACTTGGAAATGGATTTGAAAATATAATTTTTATCTAATCATTTAAATCATAATCGTTCGAGAACTATAAAAAATGGAATAATAAGCAAAATATAAAGATATTATTTCATTTATGGAGTAATATTTTATTTTTTGTTTATCATTTTATTTTTTAGTTTTTTTTAAGTAAATTATGGAGTCGAGATAGAGACGTCCTAAGTTGTTTTTGTGTATATATCTACACATTTACTTGGAAGTGGATTTGAGAATATAATCTTTATCTAATCATTTAAATCATAATTGTTCGAGAACTATAAATTAATTCAGCAAAAATTATGTTAAGTAAGGTTATAGATTGATCCGACAACTGAAAAGTCCATGTGAGTCTAAGCGAAAGAGCTATCTCACTACTATGGGCGCTCTTGGTTTTGAATAGATATTTTACAAATATGTGTTTAACTTCTTATATAATATTTGGGATGCTGATTTGTGTATGTTATCTTTTTCCTTTAGCGTTGAGTATTCAAAATTATCATATGATTTATAAAAATCACACCGACAAATCTATTTTGGTGGTCAAGCGGATTCAACCGTGATGGCACATCGAGTTTAGTGGGACAATACCTAATTTACAAAGACGTATCATTTTCTAAAGAGAAATATTATAGAATATTTTTGACACAATGATCTATGTCTTATGATCTAACTTGTTTCATCTTGTGAAAGTTTCTTGGACACATGTTTGAATATTAGGTTTGGAGTTTTATTTCCACAGAGTATTGTTTTTTGAAGGTTGTATGTAGATGCAAAGTTTATTGAATATCTTATCGTATTGCATGTAGAATTGTATAAGGTTGATCCATGTGTGTTTTTTTTTTGATTAACTGGGTGTTTGGTTTACGCTCCACCACCTAGTCCCGGCGCCAGCCTTTGCCTGTACCATTACGGTCCTGGGCACGCCTCCCCCTCCACGTGAGTCGAACAGCCGCCCTCCCCTCCCCAAAGAGATAGTACCACTGGACTACGAGGTCCTGGGTTGATCCATGTGTTACGTAGAGTACTATCATCATAGAGTTTTATTGGGGGTAAAATACAAAGAGTTGTACGTGAAACATGCATTTATCGTACATGTGTAACATATAGTTAGATTTCTTAACATTCATACCCAAAAAAACATATAGTTAGATTTAACCGTTTATTCATTATTTGTAAAATAATAAAAACTAGGTTGGTAATTTTTATTTTGGCCAACTGGAATCCGAGGAACTGGACTTCCAAAGCTTTTCAACTGTATGTCAATAAATAAACACTGCCATCTCCCGTCCCAGCTAGCAAACATTCTGAACCAAACTCAATTATGAAATTCAAGAGAGCTAGCTTCATGCTCACCAAAGGATGGAGCTGTCGAGTAAGGATCGGCCGAAATCAGTTATCTAGGAATCAGCCAATAAAAAAGTCTTTATGACATGCAGCTAAAACAAATTTTAGCAAGTGGTAAAAAAAGGAGTTTTGAATGTGGGAGTTGTTATTATTTTACCGGCGGGGTTTGAATTAGCGCCCCAATCATAATTCACCCAAGATGAAAGAAAATATAAGAAATCTCTGTCTTTTTAAAATTATCGCCCCAATAAAAAAAATATACTATAACAAGAGCATGTATAAATGATTAAAACATTCCATAGTCTAAGTTAGTAGTCTATGTACAGTTCAAGATGAAGGGCTTGGGATTCCTCTTTGTCAATCTTTTGAGTCCAGATCAACAGTACTATCCTAAAATTGTAGCATTCGTAGTACCATCAAAAGAGTATTATCCATCACCTCCTTATATCATTCAGTAACTTTAAAAACTGGATGAGATATCATTTATTAAAATAAAATGAAAATTTGGAGTTTTCCTAAATGAATTTCAGTCTAACACTTTTCACAAAACATAATACTTTCAGATTTTTGTATCAAGTCTTAACTAGTTATATATATTTTTCTATATTTGTTTCTCATTAATTTTCTTTTGAGAATAACCTTAATATTTGATTAATCCTGTTCCATTTTGTCAAGAGACTACCATCTTACCTGGACGAGTTAGTCCAATGGCTTCTGGGGTTTCGGTTCTGAGGTTGTGGGTTCGACACTCGGGCGGGAAGGTGTGTCCAGGGCCGTAAAATGTACAGACAAAGGCTGGCACCGGGTTTAGGTGGTGGGGCGTAAGCCCAACACCTGGTTAATAAAAAAAAAAAAAGAAGACTACCATCTTTTATTGCAAGTTTCACTTTGTTCTAGTCAACATTAAACGTCACCCATTTGTTGTCTCAATTTAACCACAAATCTCCAATCTATTAATTGAGAAACATTTTTTTTTGATTAATCATGTGTTGAGCTTACGCCCCATCACTTAGGCTCGGCGCCAGCCTTTGCCTGTATCGTTTAGGGCCCTGGGCACGCCTCCCCCTCCCCGCGAGTCGAACAACTGACCTCCTAGTTTGAGACCCCTCAGCTCGGAGCAAGTACCACTGGACTACGAGGTCCTGGGTTATTAATTGAGAAACATTTTATCATAAGTTATGATTATGATGATATGTAAATCACTAGAGTGAGCTTCAGAATCACTAAAAACATGTCTAAATTACTAGAATAATAATAATATACTAGAGTTTGACCCGTACGCCCGTGCGGGTGTGTGTTTTTCAGTATAACATGTTTTTAATCTTTTAGTATTAATCAACTTAATTATTTCTGTTTATATTATAGATTTATGCGTTATTTAGTTTTCACATTAGTTTATCTTGTAAGATGTGTTTGGTTTCACCCAAGGCGTGATAGCCCAGTGGTATTTTCTTGGCCGAGAGGTCAGGGGTTCAAACTCCCTAGGCCACGATTTGGGGAGGTGTGTCCAGAGCCGTAAAAGGTACAGACAAAGGCTGGCACCGGGCCTAGGTGGTGGAGTGCAAGCTCAACACCTGGTTAAAAAAAAAGAAGATCTGTTTGGTTTTTGAACTTTATAAGTTAGGTGTTTATGTTTTTTTAATGCGTTATAATATTTTATTTATTTTATTTTAATAAATACAATAACAATAATATATTTATTTGAATTAGTTATATACATTTTGTTTTAGTTATACGATAATAAATAGAGAACATCCTTTCTACATATAAGGAATATTGATGATTGTGTATAGATATCTTTTTTTATATCGAACTGAGTAAATATAGTGAAAAAACTTTGGATGTTGTTTTGATTTAGAAAAAAAAACAAATTTAGTTATGATCTTCTGCGTTTAATAGTGATTGCATGGAAGTATGAATCATCTTTTGAATGGTAGTGAATTGTGGAAGGAAAATAGCATATTTAGTTACGATTGTGCACATGGAAAATTCGAATAAATTCTTACAACGTTGAGTAATTATGCACGGGCTATACCATAAATTAGGTAAACTATACCTTGATTAGATCAATAAACAATGTTCATATGCATAATCTAAACCAATATAGACAGAATATAAATTGACAAAAAAAATAAAACCATAAATTTAATATTGATTAGATTATGCTTAAGAAATCGTGATGAATCATTTGGTTTCGTTTGTAATGGGTTAGCTGATATAACTTAGTTTTGGTCATAGTTTAATGGAGTATTGGATTGGAATAATATAAGATATGTAGTGGTTTGTCAACTATTTAAAGTGGAGTATTGGTTTCGAATGATGAAAAGTACGTGGTGGTTTAATTTAATTAATAAGATTGTGTACCCAACGGTAAAGAAATGATTTTTTTGGTATAGAAAATGAATGGTTAAAAAAATGTAAAACTATTGTGTTTTAAGCTAGTGGCATATGATTGTAATTATTCAGGAAAATTAAGGGTGAGGATTTATTTGTAATCCAATTTTAATAGTTTAGATTTTAATAGTTTAGATGTTATTCATTATTTGATCCATTTAAACACATATTAAAGTTTTCATTAGAGTAACTACTACATTAATTAGTAAGCTACAAAAAACTTCCTCATTATTTTTAAATAAAAAGTATGGAATCAACTAATGTGATTATAATATATATGATAATTTTTCAAATTGAATAATAAAGATTTGATAACAATTTCTGAATTTCTATCATTTTTTAAAATGTTATATCACTAAAATAAATTAAACAATCAAATTAGTCATATAATAGAAATTAGATTTTATTGTTTATATTTTGAAATTTTAGAAATGACTTTGATCAATGGTCTATTTGCTATAAAAATATACAATATCATAAAACCATATTAATAAGATGTTTTATTTAATAGATAAACAATAATATAAGAAAAAAACAATTACAATTGAATACATATTTCATCTTTATGAAAGCAAAACAAAAACTGGTGTTTTGGAAAAAAAAAAAATACCCCAAACAAAACAAAACCAAAAAGACCAAAAATCTCAACAAAACTTAAAAAGAAAAATACAAATGTCCAAAATTTTGTAATTAATGTGCAAATTCAGCAAATGTTACCTTTATTTACTTTATTATATTAATATTAATATTTCCCTCGATCTGTTTTCTTTCTCGTTCTCCAACCACCGGAAGGAGAAGAAGACGAAAGCAAAAAGCACACACACACACAGAGCAAAATCTATTTCTTTATCGCTCCGCCGCGCCACCATCACCGAGAAGCGGCGGTGTAAAATCAGCGAATTCATCTCCGTGAAAACGATGAGGTTTCTCGCGTTTCTCCTGATCTGTAGTTTCTCTCTTGCCTTCTCCGCCGAGGCCGCTATCGGTACTGAATCAGTTACCACACGCGAGATCAACGGAACCGCCGCTGAGTCCAATGCGACGAACGCGAAACCTAAGGAGGACAGTTTCGCGGATATGATCGATCGGGCACTTGAGAAGGAGTTTCCTGAGAATGACCAGAACGATGGTTCGTTTGCTACTACTCGATCCTTTCAGTCTTCTACATTTGATTCGCTGTGGAGCTAGGGTTTTGGTCTCCACTAAACTTCAGTTTCTCTCAGATTTAGTTTTGGTGAAAATTGATTTAGCTAATGCTCACATCTGTGTATATGCATAGGAGAGTTTGTGGCTGTTTAGGTTTATAGATTACTCATGGCTTCTAGAATTTAATGAATTGGGTATTGAAATGATAAAGTTAACCAAGCGAGGACGGCCTAGTGGTCTTGAGGGAAGCTTTGGCCCCAATACGGACCCGGATTCGAATCCTGCTGGCCACTGGGGATAAAATTTAACATCCGAGCTTCTCCAGGGTCCGGTGACCGAAGCTTACTCCGGCCGATAACATAGACTGCTAAGGACACTTGCGGCTAGTCTGGACACACCGGTTTATTAAAGAAAATTATAAATTTATTGAGCGCAGGGAGTTGCATAGTGGTTAAAACTCTTTGAATATGTTGTTTTTGAATTGCTTTTGTTTTGCTTTTTGCAGTTCCTGATCCAGGAAGCTTTAATAATAGTGTTGCTGATCAGCAGGTTGGTTAATTGCAATTTTTTAATCTTTGTTTTCGCCAGTTCAGTTGTGGCCTTATTGCTTTTTAATACAGCACACTACTCAATGTGTCTTGTTTGGTTTCTTTCTTTTTATTAAGCCATTTGTTATGCTCATTAGGCGGTTCTGGAGACAGTTGCTCGAGTCAAGCCCAAGAAAAATGAGACCAAGACCAAGGAGGAGAAGTGAGTCTTCCTGATGCATACTTTACCCTTTTTGGGGTCAATTTGTGCAGTTGCTATTATCTTTGACTGGCTAAAAGCAAACAATAACATAAGAGTTCCTTTTTATTCTAGATCATTCTTTAATCTGGATAACGAGAATGGCGTAGAAGATACTCCGAGACTTATAGATAGGAAGGTAAGCTTACATAGTCTTGAACCATTTGTACTATATATTGCTGAAGAGAGAACCATTCCTGAAGTGTGAATTTTCTGTAATTCCAATTTAGGACAACGTTTTTATCATGTCCAATCCAAAATCCAAATACCCTGTACTGCAGCTAGATTTAAGGTAAATATAGTATTCGTAAGGAGAGCTCTTTGATCGTTTATCATTTGTACCCAACCGTTTTTTTTGTTGGGGACGTCTCTCTTAACCGGTATATTTGTAGGCTGATATCAGATCTGGTCGTAGTCATTGTTTCGGCTACTTGTGGTGGAATTGCCTTTGCTTGTGCTGGTCAACCGGTGAGTACACGCTTCCTTTGCAGAGCTTGTTGACTTTCAACATTATTCCTTTAGCATTTGAGTATTCATCTTTCCAAGAGTTTGGAATTGATTTTGTTGTCACTATTGAAGCGGCGAACAGTCGCAGAGATATTTATTTTCTACACTACATACATGGCAGGTCATTACTGGGTATCTATTGGCTGGATCTATCATTGGACCGGGTGGGTTAAGCTTTGTTAGTGAAATGGTGCAGGTAGCTTACATCAGCTTTAGTTCTTCAAATTTCCTCCTTTATGTCTTCATGTTACATTTCTACGGAAGCTTTCATGATTGGTTGGTTATTTTATGGTCGACAAGGACTTGACTTATATTTTTTTGTGTAGCACAGGTTGAAACAGTAGCTCAGTTTGGTGTAATCTTTCTCCTTTTTGCTTTAGGATTAGAATTTTCGGCAGCAAAGGTTTGCATGTTTCCAAGCTCTTATATTTTTCTTCGTTGTTCTTTTGGAACTCTTGAGACAATTATTTTACTTTGTTGTCGCAGCTTCGTGTAGTTCGTGCAGTAGCTATTCCAGGGGGTCTTCTTCAAATATTTTTGTTCATGTGCTTAAGTGGGATAACAGCCTCGGTATGTTCTAGTTTCTAAATAGTAATAGCAATTGAGTAAAGATGAGTTTAGGAATCATAAAAAAAAAAATTCATTGGGGTTGACTTGGCTGCTTCTTCGTTGTATTGCAGTTATGCGGCGGTAAACTAACAGAAGGAATATTCGTTGGTGCTTTTCTTTCGATGTCATCAACAGCAGTGGTATATTCTAATATCACTTGTGTATTCTAAACTGTTATAATTTACTCCGTGTGCTTACTCTCACTGTACTTTATCTTTTCTTTTGTTGTGCCGTTATGTTTCCCTCAATTTCTCTTTAGGCTTGATCCTTATATGTTATTATTACCTTGCCATGATTCTTTTACCAGGTCTTGAAATTTTTAATGGAAAAAAATAGCATAAGTGCTCTACATGGCCAGATAACCGTTGGAACACTTATCCTTCAGGTATCTACTCAGCCACTCCAAACAGTAGCATAGTATTATGATTTTTACAGGCTACTGTTTCCGCTTACTCTTTTGTATGCTACTGGATTTCAGCTATTAATATGTTCTATGCAACAGTTGCTTTCATTAGATCTTTTAATATATGGTTTCATGAATCTCTAGGATTGTGCTGTGGGTTTGCTTTTTGCTCTCCTTCCTGTTCTTGGTGGCACATCTGGTGTCCTTCAAGGAATGTTGTCCATGGCTAAATCGTATGTATTCTACTTTCTTGGAAGTTCTGAGATAATATCTACGATATCCTCCTTCACTTGTTTAACTGTCGTCCAAAGAAACCAAGTTTTTGATACTTCATTTCTTTTGACCGTGCGGCAATTTCTTTCCAGGTTGGCTATTTTGATTGCGTTTTTGGCTGCTTTGTTTGTATTGTCACGTACCTGGGTACCTTGGTTTCTAAAACTTATGACAAGCCTTTCTTCTCAGGTATACACACAATCCTTACTTGCTTCCGTTTCTGGTGTTTAAAATGCTTATCAATTTAAGCGTTCGTGAATCTTTGACAGACTAACGAGCTCTACCAGTTAGCGGCTGTAGCATTTTGTTTGCTTGTCGCTTGGGTTAGTATGATCCCTTTGTTGTTCTTATCTATTGGCTGTGTTTGCACATGTGTTATCTCAAATTTTCAGCTCATAAACTCAGTATTGTTTTGGCTTCTTCAGTGTAGTGACAAGCTCGGTCTAAGTCTTGAGTTGGGTTCCTTTGCGGCAGGAGTGATGATCTCAACAACTGATCTCGCCCAGCATACTCTTGAACAGGTAAGGAGCTCTATACTCTTGAACAACTGATCTACCATATATATATATAGCTGGTCTTATCGTTTCTGTGTCTCCCTTTCAGGTGGAACCCATCCGCAACTTTTTTGCAGCGCTGTTCCTTGCTAGTATTGGAATGTTGATACATATGCACTTCTTGTGGAACCATGTTGATATTCTGGTAGCAGCCGTGTTACTGGTGATAGTGATAAAGACTGTGGTCGTTGCAATCGTTGTAAAAGTATTTGGATACAATAACAAAACTGCAGTGCTTGTAAGAAGTGAACCCTACTTTTGCTTTTTCAGGCTTTCACATTGCTCCAAAACCTTCTCGTACCTTACAGTTTTCATGTCTATAGGTTGGAATGTCGCTTGCGCAGATTGGGGAATTTGCTTTTGTGCTGCTAAGCCGAGCATCTAATCTTCACCTAATTGAGGTATGCAATTAAAACTTTTTTTGATCCAACTAAGTTTATGTTTTCAGCTTGCTCATATGTTATGTGTTTATATGCAGAGCAAACTGTACCTCCTGCTTCTGGGAACAACTGCTCTAAGCCTGGTATGGTCAAACATATTCACTTGAAGTTCAGTTTTAGAAGGAATATTAAAGTGAATAATATATTGGATGCAGGTAACGACACCATTTCTATTCAAGTTGATACCAGCCGTTGTACATTTAGGAGTGCTCTTACGGTGGTTCTCTCCCGATAGCTCAACTGAGGTATACACACACATAAATCATCATCGCTGCCTCTATGAGTTGCTTTTTGATTTTGATTTTTTGCTTTCTTTCGTCAGATTGGTTTCAAAGGAGGTTTGTATCGTTCAGAGAGTGCAAAGCGTATATCAGAATTGATCCAAGGTTCTCTTCACGATTCTTGATGTTGATTCAGTAGAAGACATGACAACAACATCAAAGCCCACTTTTGATTCTCAAGCTAGGGAAAGGCTATGAATGGAGAACCGTCGATTGTGTTCCGGATGTATAGATGTTTCTGAGAGATCAAGCCGAAGAGGAAACTGTATAAAATCTCTTACACGAAGATAACCACTACACACAGACTTGTAACTTTGCTTCATTCTTCTCTTTAATGTTTGGGGGATTCATTTTGGGTAGGAAATTTAGAGAGAATCTTCAACGTATTGTAATGATACCAGCCTACTATCTCTTACATGAAGAGTTTTTCGAGTTAATCAACTATAGAGTACAATAACAAATAATATGAAAGAGAGAAAAGAAAATACGAATCAATGTTGCGTTAACATTTCCTAGGAACCTTAGTTTCTACTGGCTTTAGCTTCAGACCAAGACTCTCTGTAGACAGAAGCTCCAGCGAAACACACGACGGATTGAGTGGACTCCGAGGGCTATCGCTAACCCGACCAGGGCGATACAGTCCAAACCCCCATGAAAAACTCCATTGGTATCAACATTGCATGTGGTTGCTCTTCTGTTACCATTGATCCACAAGCTCAAATAAGCAACATCAAATCATGTCCCAAGAATCTAAAGACCTTTTAGTTACACTTAACCTGCATACCTCAACCAAGGTGCTGTATTTTCTGTCCAGCGCAGCCACCCTGTGAAGAGTTTCAGAGTGGAAAGGAGATTGGTCGCCAACAAATATTACCTTTCATAACCAGCCAAGCTGGCCCAGTGGTGATTACTTGAGGGTTTCGGCCCAATACGGGAAGCCACCTGGGTTCGACTTGCGCTGGCCACGAGGGTATTCACATGCGCCCCCCTCGCGCCCGAGACCAAGACCATTGCCTGGGTGTTGAGCCCGCTGAGCGTTAAGCGCCAGGATTTAACTATCCGCTGTGCGTGCTCGAATGGCCTTGTCTCTAGTCTAGACCACTTCGGTGTGCTAGGACACTCGGTTAACAAAAAAAAATATTACCTTTCACCAAGCAGCTGAATACACATATCATATGATACACGAGTGCTACAAAAATGTTAAAGGTGAAGAAAAATTAGGATGTTCTGTCATTAGGATGTTTCTGAAGAAGTTAGAGAAGTCTGTTTTGAGTTATATCACGGTGAACATGAACTACTCGAGCAGACAAAGAGATTGCTGTTGAGGATTATTATTTCAAATGTGAATGTCATTGTTTGTTTAGAGATCTTCCTCATTCATTCTGATTCTCTTGCTAATACCAAAGGGAAAATTTATCTACAAGTGTAACACTATAACACAACCATTACTTTGTTTTGATCTCACTTCCACATCTTTGTTTCTTGGCTTGCTTGCAGGAACTTACCATTTAGGGAACTGGATGCACAGATTGATCCATCCTTTTCCAATCTTACATCCACAAACAAATAATCTTATATTATATATCCTTGTTTCTCAATCTAACGGCTCTGCGAGAAAAAAAGAAGATCAGACAATAGATAAGACAGTGGTTTCTTATAAGTATCGGTATTATCCTACTCGCTTCATGTGATTTTTTTCTCAGCGTAGGGCCTCAAGTATTCAGGCTAGACACAGTTTGATAATAAACATAACTCTTCAATATGTATATATTTGTATTGATGAAAAGCGTATTCATAACTTCCATTATAACAATGATACAAAGTTTTTACTGATTAAACAATGCCTCACCGCGGCTACAACATTCTAAAGAACAAAAGTATACAATATGTTCGCCCTTGGAAACCTTAAGAACGGAAGGGAGCTTGCATCGAGACTTGCACCCATAGCAAAGTGGTCTACAACTAGAATTGTTGGATACCACTTCTTCATTGGAGCTTGTCTCTGAAACATCCTCGATAACTGCTTTACCATAGAAGGCAATGGAAATAAAAGAACCTGGCATGAGATTTGAGAAGTCTCCAAAAAGGCATGAAATATGCAAAACGACTCCACAATCGTTGCATGTGTAGAAACCTTCTTTTGCATTCACTTTTGTTTCACAAGCCTCACACCAATACTTTTCATCCACATTCATGTCACCATAAGACAAGAAGAGAGGATGATCATCGTATCTATTTCTCATGACCTTTTCAGGTAAAAGAGCACACTTGCCGTCCAATATATAGTCTTCACACTCATCACAACCAAATAAATGTATTGCCTTGTCCTCACATCTACTACAATGCTTATAGTGGTCGGTAGAGCAGTAGTATAAAGGATGTGGATGGCTTTTGTGCTCAATTGAATCTGAAATCAAAGCACATCGTGCATCTATAGCCACATAAGGTCTAGATTCGTACCTGAAACCTGTGGAGTGTTGACCACAAAGTCGACAACGAAAATTGAAGTGAGAATCTGCGTGAAGCGTGAATGGTAGGTTTCTGCACATATGCCGTTTTTTCCTTGGAAGTTTTGCGCATTTTTCATGGAGAATGAAACCGCATTGCTGATGCTTGCAGATGTAGAACGGTTCTTCACCAATCTGGAAGACGCATGCCTTGCATAGTGTGTTTTCAGATAGAATCATCCCATCCTCGTTGATTTGTAAGTTATGATCATGGCTGAAATGCCTTATCGTGTTAACATCAATCACCTCGTAAGGCGCAATTTCCTCTTCTTCTGGTGTCCCTTCCCGTTCAACCATGTCCCATACTTCTCTGTTCGTTGCACATCTTGCATGAACAGCAAAATTAGGACACTTGGAGCAAGTATAAGCCCCGTAGAATCCATCTACTTTCTTGCGGCAGATTTTGCATTTCCACTCTCCATGTCCAAGGCGAGGAGTGTAAGAGATACGGTGATCATGGCGGTTGATGTTTATGACGCATGGTAAATCAATGCACTCCCGGTGGATCATGAAATTGCATGGAAGACAGAAATAAGGGCTTCGGTTACCTTTGGTACCACAAGCATTGCAAGTGAAGTCAATGAGTCTGGGAACAAGATGAAGTTGATGTTCATGTGTCTTCAGGCATTCAACTTTAACTGGTGGTGGATCATCAAAACAAGCTCTACATATGCTGAAGTTACAAACATCACAGTGGCAAAGTTGGTAACATAATTGATCGAAGTTGTTCTCGCAAAGAAGACACTTGTTGTCTGCGTAGTCAGGGACTTCATCTCCAAGTGACTTGAGTGGGTGTGAAGTGTGGTTTAGATATACACAATCCACATGGATGACAAATTCTTCGCACTCTTCACATCTATAGTTCGGAACTGCAAGCGATAACGATTCGTCACAGGCTTTGCAGGTTTTCAATGGATTCTCAATGTCAGGCTCACAGACTAGTTTGAGTGGATGCTCATGTTGGTAAGAATTTTCAGGAAGAACAAGTGGTTTTGAACTCCTTGCACACCCCAAACACAACTTGAAATCACATATTGTACAACAATAACCATCTATGAAACTATCTCCACAGAAACAGGTATGTGACTGAGAATCTTGTAAGGGAATGGTAGAGTTCATCAGTTTGAGAGGGTGACCGGGATGGTAAGAGTGGTTAATCTCTTTTAAGGGATTGGCACACTCTTTATGGAGCACAACAGGTTCACATCCAAGCTCATTGCAACGGTACCCTCCGTAGGCGAAGTTTATGCGGTAGCACACCTCGCAGAGAGTAAAAATAAAGCGATTGAAAGGTATCAAAGGATGTTCGTGAAGTTTTGGTACCTCTAGTCTTTCCATGATTACTTGCTTACTTCCAGAATCCATTGCTCCTCTTTTGAGCTAGTTTGAAACTTGTTTTTTCTTTGTTCAGAACCTTCAAGTGGTTATGCTTTACAGTCTGTGACCCCAAAAACAAAGAATAATATACCATATATCAGCTGCCAAGTGTCTCGGGGGTGGTTATAGATCACATCATAAGTTTCACGTGTTGGAAGATGAAATAAAAGAGTGTCGGTGAATGAGTGAAAAAAAAAAGTGTCGGTGTGTGATGTGTTGATTTTGATATGGGACGTTATTCTCTGAAAAGATCATACACGTTGTTGTCTATTGTTTCGGAATATCATATAATCAGAGCACACTTCGCATGAAAAAGTGTGTTACCTGTATCATCTTGTGGCACATCACATGGTGAATGATACATCAAAGTAGGCTACAAGTGCACGGATATGATCATTCCGTTCTGCCAAAAGCTTATATGGAGCTGTAAAGTTGACAATCCACCCTAGCAGAAAAATATGAACACTTCAGTTTACAAGTTGAGAATGTGACACACCAAGACAACAATGAAGCATCGGCTAACGATAACACATGGTGTATCTAATCAAAATGCTCTCAAAACAAAATGCCAAAGAACGATCTTTTTAGATATCTTAAGGGCACACCTTCTTTCATGTAAGAACGATCTTAATAAAAACGGGACTTAGGCATATATATACCGAGAAGAATCAACACTGAGAAACCAATGTTTTTATTAGCTATTTGAGTGAGGATGCTATAACTTAACACATGGTAACTTTGGATCCTGGACTCCATACTAACTGAAAATAGATGCTTTTCTCACATATACAATCTTTGGTTTTAAAAGCCAACTCTACTGAAAGCATGCTCCTTATGGCTCTGCTGACTCCTGCTTGAGTTTCTGTTTAGTTGAATAAACTACATAACCCTACAGTCTTCCACCACACATAAGATGTAGAAAACTCAATTTGAATTTACTCAAAGAAACCTTGCTTTGAATGACATGGCAGGTCTTAAAGGTTTTCACTTTGAGATCTTTCCTTATGATAAACTGCTCCCCTACTAAACCCACAAAGAAACCCCAAATCTTAAAGCTTGCAATGGGCATTTGAAAATAAATTTAGATAGTACTACTACCGATGTCCCAAGCCAACAAGATTGTGTTCTGAAGAATCTAGCCTCTACAATTTAGACACATTCCTCTAGTCCCACCATACATTGGCAATAAAAACTATGAACACTTTAGTTTCCAATTCAAGAATGTGACACCAGACAATAACAGAGCATATGCTAAGGAGAATCCCACGGTGTAGCTAAACATGGGTTTATCAAAACACAATGCCAAAAGAACGATTTGTTGGCAAGTCAAATCGGTGAAGTCAAATGAATTACATTTCTAAGAATCTGCAGTTTCTCCCTTCTCCTGGGTTTTCACGCAAGAAAGAAGTGACGAAGAAACGAGCATAGAAGACAGGAACGGAGGCAGAAAGAGTTCTTTTTTTTTTCAAACGCAAAAGAGTTTGAGATGAAGAGGATGTCCTGAGAAATTGCCTGATATGGGCTTTTATTGGGCTTATAGGCCCATACTAGATCTTTTTCGTATTTACTAGCACATGATTCAGTGTCTATTGTCTTTACTGAACTGTAAGATTATGAAAAATTGAAAGATTAAGAAATTATTACTTAACAAGTATAATATCTTTCTAAAATTTATGAAGATACTGATAAATACGTATAATATCTTAATAAATTTAGGAAAACTTTTGGAAAAACATTCGGAAACTTTTTTCAAAAATGTTAAAACTTTTCAAGAGATTGAAGTTTTTTCATCTCTTCGCCCTTTGAAACCTTAAGAATGGAAGGGAGCTTGCATCGAGAGTTGCACACATAGCAAACTGGTCTACAAATAGAAGTGTTGGACACTACCTCATCATTGGTGTTTATAAATGAACCTGGTATGAGATATGAGAAGTCTCCAAAAAGGCATGAAACATGCAAAACGACTCCACAATCGTTGCATGTGTAGAAACCTTCCTTTGCATCCACTGTAGTTTCGCATGCCTCAAACCAATATTTTCCATCCACATTCATGTCACCATATGACAAGAAGAGAGGATGATCATCATATCTCTTTTTCATTACCTTTTCAGGTAAACGAGCACACTTACCCTCCAACATATAGTCTTCACACTCATCACAACAAAATGAATGGTAGCACATCTTCTTGCATCTACTACAACCCCTTTTTGTGTTACGTGTCTGGTAGTGCTTAGTTCGGTCAATAGAGCAGTAGTATAAAGTATGTGGATGGCTTTTGTGATCAACTGTATCTGAAATCGAAGCACATCTTACATCTATTGTCACAATAGGTCCAGATTTGTACCTGAAACCTGTGGAGTATTGGTTACAAAAGCTACAACGAAATGTGAAGTGAGAATCTCCATGAAGCGTGAATGGTAGGTTGTTGCACATATGGCGTTTTTTCCTTGGAAGGTTTGCGCATTTTTCATGGAGAATGAAATCGCATTGCTGATGCTTGCAAATGTAGAACGGTTCTTCACCAATCTGGAAGACGCATGCCTTGCATAGTGTGTTTTTAGATAGAATCATCCCATCCTCCTTGATTTGTAAGTTATGATCATGGCTGAAATGCCTTATCGTGTTATCATCAATCACATCGTAAGGCGCAATTTCCTCCTCTTCTTCTGGTGTCCCTTCTCGTTCAACCATGTCCCATACATCTTTGTTCGTTGCACATCTTGAATGAACAGCAAAAGTAGGACACTTGGAGCAAGTATAAGCCCCGTAGAATCCATCTACTTTCTTGCGGCAGATTTTGCATTTCCACTCTCCATGACCAAGGCGAGGAGTGTAAGAGATACGGTGATCATGGCGGTTGATGTTTATGACGCGTGGTAAATCAATGCACTCCCGGTGGATCATGAAATTGCATGGAAGACAGAAATAAGGGCTTCGGTTACCTTTGGTACCACAAGCATTGCAAGTGAAGTCAATTAGTCTTGGAACAAGATGAAGTTGATGTTCATGTGTCTTCAGGCATTCAACATCAACTGGTGGTGGATCATGAAAACAATCTTTGCATATGCTGAAGTTACAAACATCACAGTGGCGAAGTTTTTCATAGATTTTATCGAACTCCATCTCGCAAAGAAGACACTTCTTGTCTGCGTAGTCAGGGACTTCACCTGCAATTGACTTGAGTGGGTGTTGGGGGTGTGAAGTGTGGTTTCGATATACACAATCCACATGGATGCAAAATTCTTCGCACTCTTCACATCTATAGTTCGGAACTTCCAGGTCTACAAATTCTTTGCACACTTTGCAGATTTCACTTCGATCCTCAACGTCAGGCTCACAGACGAGTTTGAGTGGATGCTCATGTTCGTAAGAATTTTCAGGAAGAACAAGTGGTTCTGGTCTCCTCACACACTTCAAACACAAATTGAAATCACATATGGTACAACAATAACCATCTTCAAACATCTTTCCACAGAAACATGTATGTGACTGGGAATCTTGTAAGGGAAAGGTAGAGATGATCAGTTTGAGAGGGTGATCGGGATGGTAAGAGTGGTTGATCTCCTTTAAGGGCTTCACGCACTCTTTATGGAACACAGCGTGTGCACACCCAAGCTCATTGCAACGGTAACCTCCGTAGACGAACTCTGAATGGCACACCGAGCAACCGAAGAAAGTAACAATAAAGCGATTGAAAGGTATCAAAGGATGTTCGTGAAGTTTTGGTACCTCTACTCTTTCTATGCTGATTTTCTTACTTCCAGAATCCATTGCTCTTCTCTTTTGAGCTAATTCGTTTCTCTCTTTTTTTTTTTCTGCAGGACTTTCAAGTGGTAATGTGTTTTACAGAAACATGGCCAAGTGTCTCGGATACATATAAAAGAAACATGAGGCGTTTACTTTTCTCGGGTTTAATAGAATATAAGTATACAGATTTAATAGTTAAAAATTTATAAAAGATTGGAAGGTAGAGGTAGCTGGCACGTCCCTCAAACCAAATCTTTTATTATTGAGTTATAAATTTCTTTGGAGGTAGCTTGCACGTCTCTGAAACCGAATCTTTACTATGAACTGTATCTGTAAACTTTTAATTTAATGGAGACAAGCTACAATGGATCACGTGTTCCCACGTGGGAGCCAGCCAGGTTTGGGCCAATCTTTGTGTTTGGATTTCTGAAAATGCAAATAGACGTTCTTGTTCGTGCCCATGCTAAACACCCATATATCAGATTATGCTCGGAAAGTAAATGAATTCAGATCATCATCAAATGAGGTTCAATCCAATTAGTTAATCCATTTTGGTTCGATTTCGTATGTTATTGATATGCTACAGATCTAGTAGTTTATGCGAGTAAGAACACACAACAATTTGTTCATCCAGTCTTCGTTGCCTAACCGGAGAGAGATCAAAACTCTCAAGCTCTTCTACTATATATTGATTCGAAAACGACAACACTCCACAAATCTCCACCTTTGTCGTTCTCATGTCCTGAGACAGTAAACCTGTAACGTAAGTCCCAAGCTAGTAACCCTACTTGTGGATTAGAAGAAAGGGGATGCACAGACCTAGAAGATGATCACTGAAGAAGAAGGATCAACTCGAAGAACCTGAGATCGTGATGTAGTTGTGTTTCTTGCACAGAAAGTTATTATAGGTTGAAGAGATGTAAAACGTATTCTTATTATTCTGCTGTCATAGATGACTAGCTTTATATAAAACAAAGGAGATCCTAATCCTAAACTATCTGGGATGTTTATCGTAACAATCGATAATTATCCAAGGAAAAAGGAAATAAAGAGAAAACCAATAAAACCAATAAAACCAATAACAAAGTTAAAACCGGTATGAAGTTGGTTTGGAATACTTGAGACATAATCCTGTCACAATACTCCCCCCTTGAAAACGTACTTGTCCTCAAGTAGGAAAATCTGGGAACTTAGCCACAAAGTCTTGATAGAATTCCCATGTAGCATTGTCCGGAGACTGACCTTTCCACTGGACCAGCACCTTTGTGACAGCTCGATTCTGGCGATTCACCATTTTCTTCTCAAGTATTGCTGCAGGTTCTTTATCCTTGCCGATATCAGTAAGGTATTGAGGCAAAGTTGGAGTTGTAGTCGGTGGGTTTGGGCAAAGCTTTAATTGACTGACATGAAAAACGTTGTGGATAGCTGCACCAGGCGGAAGTTGAAGCTTGTAAGCAAGAAGACCAACACGATCTAGTATTACAAAGGGTCCGTAGAACCGTGGTGAAAGCTTGTTGGGAAGATGACGACCTTTGAGAGAATGTTGACGGTATGGCTGAAGCTTTAAGTAGACGTAATCACCAATTTGGAACTCGTGAACGGAGCGACGAGAATCTGCATATTGTTTCATTCGGTTTTGGGCTCGCAAAAGATGAAACTTCATCATATCAATCAGTTCTTCCCTGCGTTGTAATGTTCTGTCAACTGTTGGGGAAGTACTTTCTCCAGGAAGGTATGGGAGATGAACCGGAGGAGGTTGGCCGTATATGACTTCAAAAGGTGTGCTGTGAATTGCTGTATGGTACGTGGTGTTGTACCACCATTCGGCGAGGGGCAGCCATTCACTCCATGTGTGTGGTGCATCAGAAGTCATACATCGAAGGTATGTTTCTAAAGTCTTATTAGTGAACTCAGTCTGTCCGTCGGACTGCGGGTGATAAGCGGTTGAATAATTCAAGTCCACTCCATGTACTCGAAACATTTCCCTCCAAATCTCGCTTAAAAATGTAGGATCACGATCACTAGTAATGTCTTTAGGCATTCCATGAAGACGAAAGACCTGGTTGAGATAAACTTTAGCAACGTCCAGAGCCGTGTATGGGTGTGAAAGAGCGAGGAAGTGGGCGTTCTTGCTTAGTCTATCGATGACTACCAGAATACAGTGTTTCCCAGCCGAAGGAGGAAGACCCTCAATGAAATCAAGACTGATGGATTCCCAAACCCCTGCAGGTACTGGAAGCGGCTGCAGTAGCCCTGGTTTTGCAGCTTGATCATATTTGTTTCTTTGACCAGTAGAACAATTACGAACGTAATTTTGTACCTCCAAGCTCATCTTAGGCCAGTAGAAGAGAGATTTGATTCGGTGCAAGGTTGAGTCGCGACCAGAATGGCCTCCAATTGCAGAATCATGTAACCACTTAAAGATGTGAAGTTTTACTGAAGGATTATTACCGACCACGAGTTTGCCTCGACGTCGAAGTTCACCGTTGACGAAAGAATAAGAGGCGTGTGAAGAGGGCTTAATCTGCAACTCTGAAATGATTTTCTGAAGAGTCGGATCGGTGTCCCATGGTGAATCTGAGACAGCGCGAGGTGAAGAAGGTGAGAACCAGAAACTCGTGACAGAGCATCAGCTGCGACGTTTTCTTTTCCCTGCTTATACTGGATTTCGAAGGTATAACCCATCAATTTAGATAACCACATGTGTTGAAAAGGAGTAGTAATTTTCTGTTCCAGTAAAAACTTGAGGCTCTTTTGATCTGTCCGAATAACAAACTTGTTATGAGCCAAGTAGGGACTCCATGTTTGCACTGCGTGAACAACTGCGAGCAATTCCTTCTCATAAACTGATAACCCTTGATGGCGATTTCCCAAAGCTTGAGTGATATAGCATATAGGATAATTATCCTGCATGATAACTGTGCCAATGCAGTGTTAGAGGCCTCAGTTTCGACAATAAATGTCTTTGTAAAGTCTGGTAACGCGAGGACAGGGGCGGATGTAAGTGCTTCTTTGAGTAATCCGAAAGCTGTAGACGCGTCTGGTCCCCATGTAAATCCATCCTTACGAAGTAGCAGAGTGAGAGGGCGAGCAATAATGCTATATCCCTGTATAAATCTTCGATAGTAGTTGGCGAGACCCAAGAAGCTGCGAACTTGCTTTTGGTTCGTTGGAGTTGGCCAACTCTCTACTGCTTTTATCTTGGTGGGATCAGTACTGACGCCCTCACTAGATATAAAGTGGCCAAGATATTCAATCCTTGTAGCGCCGAAGGTGCATTTAGACATCTTGAGGTATAGTTGTTGATGTCGTAGTATAGAAAAAACCATGTCCAAGTGATTGAGATGATCGTCCCAGCTTTTACTATATATTAGTATGTCGTCGAAGAAAACCAGAAGAAATTTCCGAAGTATCGGCTCGAAGACGTGATTCATGAGGCCCTGAAACGTACACGGAGCGTTCGTAAGGCCAAAAGGCATGACGAGATATTCGTAGTGGCCAGAGTGTGTCTTGAAGGCTGTTCTGTGTACATCGTCTGGTGACATTCTGAGTTGATGGAATCCAGCCCGTAAGTCCAACTTGGAGAAGAATTTAGAACCCCCCAGTTCATCGAGTAAGTCCTCAAGTAAAGGTATGGGATACTTGTCTTTGATGGTCTGTTTGTTAAGACCTCTGTAATCGACGCAAAGTCTCCAAGTTCCATCTTTCTTTTTAACGAGTACAACAGGAGATGCGTAGGGGCTGGAACTATATTGAATGATGCCTTGATCAAGCATCTCTCGAATCATCTTATCTATCGAGTCCTTTTGTATTGCAGAGTACCGATAAGGTCTCAAACTGATCGGGTTTGCTCCTGCTTCTAATGGGATTTTGTGGTTAAAGCCTTCTCGATATGGTGGTAGTGTGGTAGGCTCCTCGAAGATATCAGCAAACGAGGTTAGCAGTTGTTGCAAAGCTCCACTTTCGTCTCTGTTCTCACCACTCGCTTCAATGTGGTACAAGATTATTTCAGAGTTGAGCGGTTGCTGTGTCTTGTTTGTGCTGTCTAATTCGCGAAGATGAAGAAGAGCGATCTGAGGTTCTTGCAGTATGAGTTTGTTAAGACTGCTTCCCGTAATTACCTTGGCACTGTTGGGCGATATTCCTCTCAGAACGTGTTTCAGACCTTGGAAATTGAATTCCATTCGTAGGTTCAGAAAATCCCAGAGAATTGGTCCCAATGTTGATAGCCACTGAACACCTAACACCAGATCGCTACATCCCAATGGTAAGGTTCTTATTTCAGTGCTAAATACATAACCCTGCATTTTCCATGAAAAAGGATTGCATTTGTATTTAGTGATCAAATCCCCGCTTCCTGCTACTACCGACATCGGTCTGGTTGGGGTCAATGAGCATCCGAGACCTTTAGCCATTTGTATGTCGAGGAAATTGTGAGTGCTGCCTGGGTTGATCAGGATATGCAGCTTTCGCTTCCCATATTGCCCCATTAGGTGCATGCAGTTAAGCGTCGGGCAACCGTTTAAGGCGTGGACAGAGATCGTAGGAACTTTTTCATCCTCATCAGCAAGAGTTGTTTCCCGTATTTGTTCCTCTAACGCAATCTCTTCATCAAACTCTGTATCGGCTTCTAAGAGTAAGAACTCAGCGCGTCTATGTTTGAGTTGATGACCTGGTGTGAATGGTTCTTCACAAAACATACATAAACCCTTTCGTTTACGCTCCTGCATCTCTTCAAAAGAGACCCGTTTTTGAGGAGTGTTGGCGATGATGGGTTTATTGTTTTGATTGCCAGTATCCGTAGCCGTTGTTGATGTCTTGTTGGGTTGTGAGAAGTTTGATCTTTGAGCTGGGTTGTAGGTAGGGCGGGATGTCCTTGTAGGCGTATGCAGAAGAGATAGCTCGTGTAGTTTGGCTATTTTCGCTGCCTCTGGCACTGAATTGACTTTGAATTGACGCACATGGAGAGCTAGATGCTGATTCATGTTTGTCAAGAATATACTTAAGGCGTGGCCCGGAGCCAGTGTGATCCTATTCATGGCGCAGTCAAATTTATCCAGATAAACATCGATGGGGTCGTTTCCTTGTTTCAAGCTGACTAGTTCCGACAAAGGATCATCGTAAAGCTTGCTGAAACGGTCAGATATCGCAGCAACGTATTCCGGCCATAATGGGAAGATGTTGTAGCGATTTGCGATATACGAATGATGCCATTGAAGAGCTTTGCCCGTCATGTGTAGAGAGGCGAGGCGAACCTTCAACTCTGGTGGAGTGCTGTCAATCGAGAAGAACTGTTCGCAGCGATAAGTCCATTCGCGCAGTTCCGAGCCATCGAACATAGGGAACCCTATCTTTGTCAATCGAGATGACAACCCATTGGGAAGGGATGTGTAGTTGTTATTATCGGTGTTCGAGGGTGTTGCCTTCGCTGTACTATTCTCCGGATTGACGCGGTCTGGCGGATCTGTTTGTGACGTCGTTCTCCCCGTTGTGAGCTCCGAGTTTTCTTCAGTTTGTTTCCCTTCACGTTGGTTAAAGGGTGGTGGAACGTTAGCAAAATATTTTTCTATTATCGCTTTGAGTGCTGTGATTTCGCCGCCAAGTTCCTTACGGATCTCTTCCGTTTGTTGCGTTTGCGATGAACGTAGCTCATCGATCTGTTTACTCATATCATTCAAAGCGGTGGTCGACCTTGTATCCATAGCTTGTCCCTGAGGATGGCTCTGATACCAATGAGACAGTAAACCTGTAACGTAAGTCCCAAGCTAGTAACCCTACTTGTGGATTAGAAGAAAGGGGATGCACAGACCTAGAAGATGATCACTGAAGAAGAAGGATCAACTCGAAGAACCTGAGATCGTGATGTAGTTGTGTTTCTTGCACAGAAAGTTATTATAGGTTGAAGAGATGTAAAACGTATTCTTATTATTCTGCTGTCATAGATGACTAGCTTTATATAAAACAAAGGAGATCCTAATCCTAAACTATTTGGGATGTTTATCGTAACAATCGATAATTATCCAAGGAAAAAGGAAATAAAGAGAAAACCAATAAAACCAATAAAACCAATAACAAAGTTAAAACCGGTATGAAGTTGGTTTGGAATACTTGAGACATAATCCTGTCACATGTCCGAAACCCTAACCCCCAAACCTCTCTCGACTGCGACAAGCTGAAACCATGTCTGAATCACCTCAACGCAGCCACTCTGATTCAATCAGTCACTGTGGTCCCAAATATTAACCTCTTCCACCTCCTATTGAACCCGTTACGAGATGAGTCAGAGACGAAGTTTTCGTTGAATGAAGAGGGAATTTTCTGTTTTCTGTTCTGAAATGTTGGAAAAAAAACGGAAACAATAGAACTACAAATGAGCACTGTCTCTCTCAGCCTCAAGATGATGACTGAGACTTGTGGGAGATTTAACTATAGTGCCTCCTTTGAGATTGCTTTTACCGCATTTTGTAGAGTTGGGTCCTTGAGATCTTGCAATGCTGTCCATTCAAAGAATAACTGAGCTTTATGTCGACATCTCTGGGATTCTTCTTGTTAGGTGCGATGGTCATGCTTCTTGTGATCATTTCACCCTCACATATGGTTAACACATCTTCAAGGTACAGCACAGTTTGCTTCCAGTGTGTAGCCCTAGATTTTGGTCCTGCATCGCATTTTATAATTGTATCATGAGTTCTAAACATCGACAAAGAAGCTATTGCATCAAACATATTTATAATCAGAAAAAATCACAGCAAAAAGTGTAAACCTGTTGAGAAACCAATCAGCTGAAAACACACATCTTATACACAAGTGTTACAATAATGCTAAGTTGAAGAATTAACGTGAGTACGTAATAAACTGACTTCTTAAATAATATTATAAAAATTATTAAATTTTTGTAAAAACTGTAAGTCACGGTCGTTGCAGGTAAGATGAGTGTGTAAGATAATCATAAGCAACATAGATTGCAGTCAAGAGAGCTTTCTTGAAATGGAAAATAGCTCAGTGAGCTTTATTGGACAAGAAATTAAAGTGAAAGATGAAGCTAACGTTGTCACCAAGAACAGAGAAAAGGTTAATATTTCCTCTAAAAGGTTTTTGGAGAAGCTGCTTATAGCAACCAAGGTTCCAACTCTACAGGTTTTGACTACACATTTATATGAAACCTCTCTTGAATAAACCCTAAACACATGGGCTAAATACATTGGGCTTGATCAGTTTCTCTTGCAGTATAGCAGCTGCTTCTGCTTATGATTTCCGGATATTGCTTTTGCACCAAGGCATTGGATGCAATGGATACCAGTCAATGGCTTTAGTTTGATGGAACCTTCTTTATTGATACCAGTCAACTCGTCGGATCCGGATCGGGTCATGCCGGGTCAGACCCGAAAAATGCCCAAAACACACACAAAAAAAATCTGAAAATATTTAAAATATCCAAAATATCCAAAATTTTACCTAAAATCAAATCCAAAAACATGAAAACCCAAAGTTTATTCAATTACTTGAATTATATTTTTAAAAATCTAAAATTTTATTTGAAACTCAAAACTATACAAAAAAATTCAAACCCAAAACTTTAAAAAACATCTTTAATACCAAAAATATACTAAAATGTCCATATATAATTAATATATATTAGAAGTTTCGAATATTCTGGGTATCCTATCGGGTCTTAGGTTCGGGCCGGATCAGGTCCAAGACTCACGGATCAGGTCCAAGACTCACGGATCCTTGGGGTAAAATGAAATTACCCTTTCCCGACTCAAACCATTTTTTCGAGTAGTTCCGTATCAGATTTTTGGATCCGGGTAAAATACCCATGCCTACTAGTAAGATTATGCACAATGGAAAAAAATATTCTAACATCCTATTTAACACTCCACATCAGTCTCTCTTCCACATAGTAGTTTAACATTATTTCAACACTTTACTTCACAACAATTTAGTTTTCAAAAAAAAAAAGAATTTACTCCACTATTTTATCTAACATATATTTAATAAAAAATATTCTATATCCAAATCAAATGAAAAAAAAATATTACAAAGATAAAATGATAATTATTTAGTATGATTATTATTGACAAAAATATAAATTATTATAAGATAATTGATCTTATTTAATATGAAATTAAAAAAATGAATCTTATTTATGGATATTCAATCCGTTGAATACTTACATTATCGAATCCACATCGTAATTTCTTCTTTTTCAACTATCCACTAGGATAAGACCCGCGCCTTGCGCGGGGTGAGATTTTTAATTTAAAAATAATATGTAATTAATATTTGGTAGCTATTCTGCATAAATTTAATGGAAGCAAACCTTTATAATATGTTATGATGAAATATGTTAAAATGTGTTTAAATAAAAGTCGTAGAATTAAGTTGAAAATTGCATTGTGTGTTTAATATAAAATGATAAGTATAGTCAGAAGTAAACAAAATTGAAAAATGTATATAATTAAAAGATTTGGTTTTCAAAATACATAAAATAATCTAAGGTGTACCATACTGTTCAAAATAATGCACCTCGTATAACTAATATACGACTACACTCACTAATTGGCAATGAGCAGTAAATGGTTTTTATATACTGTAACCATTATGGAAGGTAATAATTACATCATTCGAATATGTTAGGAAATTATTTGAACTAACTATAATCAGCTTAATCGCATATCAAGGATTTCCATATACGAAGCCAATTAATGACAACGATATTATAAAATCAAGGATTTGCATAGTTACAAAATATACGCGCAATAAATAATCCACGAATTTTGTGTGTACAGCAAAATGATATAAAAGATCCAAGATTTTTGTATCATAATATGTAAGGTCAGAAAGTTGAAATAAATGATTTTGAATTGGTGGCGATAATTAAGATAGTTTTCCTTATTTCAGAGGTATTTTGAAAATGGAAATATCCTTTAAGCAATATATGTAACTTTATATCTTAATACCAAAAATATATTAACAAACGTGTCAAATTTTTGATACTACAATATATTAATAAATATGTCCACGAATTTATATACCAAAATGTATTAACAAATAAGGAATTAATATTTAAGTGATAGAAATTAACTTTGTTAATATTTTCACATGAAGATAGGACCACTTTATTTCCCGTTTATGTATAGTTTTAATATTTTCAACATTGTAATAAGTGCATATGTGTTTGAAGTTCATATCAATTCAAAATTTGCAGGTTATATAACCAACATGAGATGTCTTACAATATATTAACCTCTGTTCAGAATGACGCTAGGCGCTAGTCGGGCGGTAACCCTACGCCTAGCGAGTTACTAAAAAATCGGGGATTAATCGGCGTGTAATCGGAGCCTAGGTTTTAGGTACATCTATTAATTATGTGAAAATATGTATTAGGATTACGTAGTCTAGTGGTATGCACCCCTCTTTACTATCAAAGAGTCGCAAGTTCGAAGCAAGTTTAAAGCGTTTTGGATCATTTTATTTTATTTTAGTTTAATGAATAAGAAAAGACGATTTTATCCTCATCTTCAACCTCTTGCCTGCGTTTTCCAGATCTTAAAAATCTTGTTTTTCATTTTTTTCTTTCACAATTTCATAGTTTTTACAGTAGATTCTTGTGAGTTTCACCTAAATATAGTAGATCCATGAGATAAAAACTGATTAGTTCTTCATTTATTCGATTTTTAAAAGTTTTTTTCATTTCACCGCCTAGAACCACCGACTACCTCCTCCTCGCTACGGTAGCCTTCCGATCACCATATAATCGAGCGATTAAACGGCCAGGCGGGCGCGTTTTTGAACAGGGATATTAACAAATGCGTTAAATTGTTGATACTACAATAGATTAAAAAATTATGTCTACGGATTTAAATACCAAAATGTATTAACAAAGAAGGAATTAATATTTAAGTGATAGAAATTAACAAATGTATTAACAAAGAAGGAATAATATTTCCCATGAAGATACGACCACTTTACAACAAAGAAATATATAGTTTCATATCATTGTAATAGATGTTGGTGTGTTTGAAGTTCATATCAATTCAAAATTTCCAGGTTATATAATATGTCTTACAGTATTCGCATGTTGATGTTTGGTGAGTGAGATAAAGTAATTTCGGTTTGGAATCTCATGTGTGCCAGCACAAAGGAGTAAAGCTATAACTATGTTGTATAAATATCACTACAAGAAAAAATGAATTTTCCGACGGAATTTTCTGACCGAGTTTTTTGGTCAGAAATTTTTGACGATTTTCAGACCGATTTTTGTCCGTCAAAAATTTCTAACGGTTTTTCAACGGAATATTAAACCGTCAAAAATCCGTCAGAAATTTCCAACCGATTTATATTCCGTCAAAAATTTATGACAGTTTTCCAACAGAATATCAAACCGTCAAAAATCTGTCAAAAATTTCCAACTGATTTTTATTCCGTCAGAAATTTTCAACAGATTTATGCGGTAGAAATTTCCAACGGATCTTTACCATCAAAAATTTCCAACAGAGCTATGCGGTCAGAAATTTCTTTGACTTTCAATCATTAAAACCATTTACATATTGCTAAAAACACATTTACATATTTTAAAGCTCTAAATTAAACCTTACATTCATAATCCAAAATCTAACTTTTTCATACGTAATCTTAAATTTAAACTTAAATTTTAATTTATTTTCTTAAACATAATCTCAAGTAGGAAATATAAACCAAGACATTAAATTCAAAACCCTAAACTCTAAACTAACCCTAAACCTCAAATCATATTACCCCAAAGTCCAAAAGCTAAATCATAAACTCTAAGCTAACAATTTATTTTGAAAATTTAGATATACCAAAATCTATATCATATATTAAATCTAAACCCAAACCTTATATATTCTAAATCCAAACCCTAAATTTATTTATTTTAACCTCTAAATATTAGATATATCAATTGAAATTTAATTATTAAACTTAAAGTAGATATTTATAATCCTAAGGTTTAAATTTAGAATCTCAAATTGTAAATTACAAATCTTGTTAGTTTTTAAAATTATAAACTCCACAAAAAATACTAATACACTAAATAATAACACAACAACAATAGACAGGAAAAAAAGAATAACACAAAAAAACTGCTCTAATTTCTGATTGGCTAATACTGAAAAGCAAGGATCACCATTCTTAAATCTTGACCATTTACAGATGGTATCCAACGGCCACAATCCACACTATCTCTCTCTGTAAATTTTTGTTTCTCTGTGTTTCTTCTTGCCTCTCCTCAGTCTCTCTCGTTAACCTTCAAGAGCTTGTCTCTTTGACCAAACCAACTCCGCCTCCCAATCTATCTCTGAGCTTGATTCCGTGCGCTCATGGCAGAGAAACGTCAATGGCCTCAACGATTCCGTGCGACCACCACTGGGTAATGGGTTTTTAATTTCTCTGAGATGTTCTCCTCCGCCTCTCTTACGAGTTAGGACCAGGTTTGCCTCTGTGAAACCCTTAATTTTTTTCATTTGATTTTGATTTGTAGAAGATGAGTTGAGGAGGAGATCTGTTTGGAATGACACGAAGCTTGTTCAGTGACAGTGAAAAGGAGATGTGGAGGAGCAAGAGGAAGAAGAAGACAAGAAAGATGCGGTTGACTGTGTGACGACGGCACCTCTCTACTTCAGTGGAGGACGGCTGAAACCCGCGACGGTGACACATGGAGGAGGACGACGGAGGTTGAGTGCGGAGGAGGACGACGGAGGTTGAGGGCGGAGGAGGATGACGGAGGTTGAGGGCCGAGGAGGACGACGGAGGTTGAGGGCGGAGGAGACCGCAGAGGAGGACGGCGGTGGAGGAGTGGTGTATATATTGTGTATATGTATATATTATATTTCAAATAAATTAATTCAAATATTTCCGTTGGAAATTTCTGATGAAAATTGCCGTCAGAAAATTGTGACGGTTTAAGTATTGTTAGAACGATCAAAAATTTCTGACCGCTTTTTGACCGTAAAAAAATTTCTGACCATATAGAACTGACCGCTATATTTGTCAGAAATCGGTTGGAAATAGTCATTTCCAACGGATTTTTGACGGATTTGACCGTTGGAAATATCTTATTTTCTTGTAGTGTATTTATAAGAATACTGTAAATATATATATTTAAAGTCAGTCCAATGACAAACATTGTAAATAGCTTAGATGAGTGTGGGCATTTAAAAAAAGAGTCTGAAAAACGCTAGCTGTGTGACACGTCAGCCAATGGCACCCACATAAATATAGTACCATTTGAAGGTTATTCTTTTATTTTTGCTTCCTTTTTAATAATAAGGAGATTGTAAACTATTTAATACTTGAAAAGTAATTCAACAGCCTCATTGTAAATAGCCTAAACCTCTTTCTACTTAAATCTTACTTATGGATATTCGGCCCGTTAAATACTTCTAACACTATTTAATCCACATAGTAATTTTTTTTTTCAACTATCGATTGTAAGCTATTCAATAATTGAAAAAAAAATGATTCAAAAGCCTCATTGTAATAACCAACCTAAACCCGTTTCTATTTGAACCCCCACCCCGTGGGGGGTCTCCGTCTTCTATAACCGCCATGGCCTCTCCACGTACGTAGCAGTAGATATGTTACAGTGTTCTTTTACTTGGCGAGTGTTTGAAAGCATATTATAACAATGATAGAAAAGTGTTTTATTAATTAAAAAAGTGGCCACAACATTTTAAAGAACAAATGTATATAACATGTCCGTCTTTAGAAACCTTAAGAACAGAAGGGAGCTTGCATCTAGTGTTGCACACATAGCAAACTGGTCTACAAATAGAGGTGTTGGACACCACTTCTTCATTGGAGCTTGTCGCTGAACCTCGTCTGATACATGCGTATTTTCTAGAAATGAAAACAGAAACAAAGGAACCTGGCATGATATATGAGAAGTCTCCAAAAACGCAAGGAATATGCAAAACCACTCCACACTCATTGCATGTGTAGAAACCTCTCTTTGGATCCACTTTTGTTTCACAAGCCTCGCACCAATACTTTTCTTCCACATTCATGTCACCATAAGACAAGAAGAGAGGATGATCATCGTATCTATTTCTCATTACCTTTTCAGGTAAACTAGCACACTTGCCGTCCAACATATAGTCTTCACACTCATCACAACGAAAGAACATGTCTTTCAAGTTCTCACATCTACTACAATACTTCTTGTCAGTGGAGTAGTATAAAGGATGTGGATGGCTTTTATGGTCAATTGAATCTGAAATGGAAGCACATCGTACATCTAAAGTCACATAAAGTCCCGATTGGTACCTGAAACCTGTGGAGTGTTGACCACAAAGCCAACATTGAAAATTGAAGTGAGAGTCTGTGTGAAGCGTGAATGGCAGGTTGTTGAGCACATGGCGTTTTTTCCGTGGAAGGTTTGCGCATTTTTCGTGGAGAATGAAACCGCATTGATCGTGCTTGCAAATGTAGAAGGGTTCTGAACCAATCTGAAAGACGCATGCCTTGCATAGTGTGTTTTCAGATAGAATCATCCCATCCTTGTTGAATTGCAAGTTATGATCATGGCTGAAATGTCTTATCGTGTTATCATCAATCACTTCATAAGGCGCAATTTCCTCTTCTTCTGGAGTCCCTTCTCGTTCGACCATGTCCCATACATCTCTTCTCGTTGCACATCTTGCATGAACAGCAAAACTAGGACATTTTGAGCAAGTATAAGCTCCATAGAAACCATCTATTTTCTTACGGCAAACTTTGCATTTCCACTCTCCATGTCCAAGACGAGGGGTGTAGGAGATACGGTGATCATGGCGGTTGATGTTGATGACACGGGGAAGATCAATACACTCCCGGTGGATCATGAAATTGCATTGAAGACAAAAATAAGGGCTTCGGTTACCTTTGGTACCACAAGCATTGCAAGTGAAGTCAATGAGTCTTGGAACAAGATGAAGCCGATGTTCATGTGTCTTCAAACATTCAACATCAACTGGTGGTGGGTGCCTTACACATTCTCTACATATACTGAAGTTACAAATATTACAGTGGTGAAGTTTGTGATGTTTTTGATCAAACTCTTTCTCGCAAAGAAGACCCTTCTTGTCAGCGTAATCAAGAACGTCATCACCAAGTGACTTGAGTGAGTTTTGGGGATGGCAAGTGTGGTATGCTTCTTGAAGTAAAAATAAAGCAACCAAGAACACTAAACCCCTTTCTACTTGAATCCAACAAGGCCTCCGTGTGGCTGTGTAGGTATCGGACTTTTACTTGGCTATTAAGAGTGTTAAGATAGGTTTTGTTGCAGTGTACGAATAGTCTCAAGAGTTAGTAGTTACAGTGCTTGTTATTGAGATGAAGATCCTACTGATTCTAATAGATACATAAAGTGCATACTCTTTTTTTTTCAACATTCCATTTACGTGTTTGCGCAGTTATGAGAGCACATACTGTTACAGCTCTTGCAACATTTTATACAAATTGTCAACCGATAAACACCTTTGTACCTAAACCGGACGGTTTAAGAATTATCTGGTTTTCCAGCTTTTGATTGCAGCAAAACATGGTGAATTGACCAATGGAACCGTAAATTGAACCTGCCTGGTTCTTTTGTAACCGAACAGGAAAATATTTTTAAGAATTAACTTTTGCGTGTAACTAATTATACCGAGAATTTAAGTTTACCACTTTCCTTGTATCACTTTTATTTTTAAAAATACCACTTTTTTAAAAGGTAAATTTTTTAAAATTAATTAGAATCCTAAATTTTACATTCTAAGCCTTGCCCCATCATACACCACCCCTTAACTCTAAACCCTAAGTTTTAGATTAACTAGAAATTAAACCGCGCTACGCGCGGAAATTCATTGATTTTCAAATGTTAACCAAATGTTAAGTATATAACTAATTTTTTGAATAATGTATTTTGAATTGTATTTTTATATTAAAATTATTGTATTGTAATGTTTATGTGAATATTTTATGTGATGTTTGAATTTGTGTTGTTTATATACTTAACCTAGATGATATTGATATTTAACAATTTATTGCTTTCTAAAAATAGAAAAAATGATATATCAAAACATATCTAATACTTGTTAAATGATAGTATAATGTATATTACAATAATTATATGTAAATAACCATTTGTTGTTTTTATTTTTAAAATCTTAAATTATTTTATTTAACAAAATTATTCATATATAATATAATAGTTTAAGTCTGGAAGATTAATATATACATATATATACATATAAATTATGTATAATTTTAAAAACTAATTTAAGATATTATATATCAAATAACTAAAACAAAATCTGACTTTATTATCTTGAAAATTAAATATTTATATTTTTGTCTTCATGTTATATTCACCAACTCCATCATTGATATTTATAATTCATTATGTTTTTAAAAAACTTAAGTTTTAAATTATAAACAAGTTTAATAAATTAAACTATAATGTTCTTTAATTGAAAACTCTCTAAGAATTATTTTTATCATAATATTACTATTAGTCAATTTAAGTTATTTTAAGCATAATATATGCTAAACAAACTTAAATTACATGTACAATAGAACCATTCTAAACCATCTAATAAACCAAGATCAATACTAAACCAACATAAACCAGTACCTGATGTGACGGAAAAATAAGTGTTTTGGGATAAACGCTTGAATGGTTGTTGATTGTAATGGTTTGATCATGCAAAAGTTAGTATGAATATTAACAATACAATTATGGATTAAATTAATTTAAATTTGTAAGAATACCTTTGAGTATATGAGGAGCAATTCAACTCCCATGAGTAGGTTTGTCTTTTGGAAGTTGCAGGTTTCCCAGCTGTGAATCAACCTAACAAAAAGTTCATTGTTACAAAAATCTCTTTTAAGGTCATCAAAGGATTTCGGGATGGCAAAAGTTGATGGTGGAACCTTTTTTTTTTTGCTAGAGTTCTTAGTTTTCTTTGATAGATGTGAGATTGTTGTTGATGGAATAATGAGTTTTATAGGGATTTCTTTGATGTAAAATTATACATTTTTTTGTTTAATGTGGTATTTCCATTTTTATATCATTTATTACTTATTTATTTATTTTAACATTTTAATATAAATATTAATCTATTATTTACAATTTTAAAATTTTACATATATTGTGTATTTCCAGTTTTAGACTTTCTTATATAAAATAACGTATTTTCATTCTTTATACTTTCTATTTACTTAATATCTATATTTTACATTTAAGATATATGTTTAAATCTTAATCTATTTTTTCATTTTTAAAAATATATGTTTAATTATTACTATTATTTGCGTATATATATTTATTTACATTTTAAAATTTATATTAATGTTTAATATAATATTTTCATTTTTTGATTTTTTTATTTACTTATTATTTATTTTTCCTTATATTATGTATTTCCATTTTTTCTACTTTCTATTTACTTAATATCTATATTTTACATTTTAAGATAGATGTTTAAATCTTAATGCAATTTTCTCCATTTTTATTGTGTATTTTCATTTCTTGTACTTTCTATTTACTTAATATCAATATTTTATATTTTAAGATATATGTATAAATCTTAATGTACTTTTTCATTTCTTAAAAACGTTTATTTACTCATATTATATATTTACTGAATATCTATATTTTACATTTTAAGATAGATGTTTAACATTCATGTACTTTTTTCCATTTTTTTAATTGTGTATTTACTTATTAATATATATATATATATATATATAATTTGTGTATTATATATTTATATTATTTAATTATTATTTATTTTTCTTTATGTTATGTATTTCTAATTCTTATACTTTCTATTTACTTAATATCTATAATTTACATTTTAAGATAGATGTACATATTAATATAGATGTTTAAATCTTAATGTACTTTTTCCATTTTTTAAATGTGTATTTCTATTTCTTATACTTTCTATTTACGTAATATCTATATTTTACATTTTAAGATAGATGTTTAAATATTAATGTACTTTTTTATTTTTTTTAATTGTGTATTTACTTATATTATATATTTACTTAATATATATATATATATATATTATATTTTAAGATAGATATTAAATGCTTAATGATTTTTTTACATTTTTAAAAATTATGTATTTAATTATTATTTTATATTAATTCATATATTATATATTTTCCTTATTACATATATAATTCGTATATTATATATTTATATTATTTATCTATTATTTATTTTTTCTTATATTGTGTAAAACTATAATGTTTAATGTAGTATTTCCCTTTTTATGTTGTATGTTTAGTTATTATTTATTATTTTCGAAATTATATATAATGTTTTTTGCTTTTTTTTTTATAAAATGGAAATGTTACATTATAGAGATACGCCGTCTTTTTTTAGTGAAAATTGATAATCTTACATTTGTTTAATATGGTTTTTCCATTTTTTATGTTGTATGTTTAAAATGTAAAACTATATTTTATGCCACGTGGCTTCATTTGAAAGAGGGTTCCAATGCTGATGTGGATGCTTTATGGAGCCTCAAAAGGTCCCTTTTATTAGTATAGATTAACTCAATGGTTATAAGTGTGTTTTTTCTTCATAAAAACAAGAGTAAAAATGATTAGGATATTTTTGAAAAGTGATACAAAAAATGGTATTTTTGACAATTTATCCTAATTATATATGATCGGAATTACTGTAGTTGTAAGTCGCAAATCATTGGAAGTACTTGATAAATAGTTTGTGAACAATTTTCTATACTTTTAGAATTTTTTATCCGTAACTCACCATAATTAAAGTTATTAAATAAATTTAATGCTAACTAGGTGGTTTGTCTGTACATGAAGACATAAACATTTTATAAAATCACTTATTAATATATACATTATTAATTTAAAAACTATAAACTTAAATTATTATTTATATTTTCATTTGAATTTTTATATGAAAATTCTTATATATATTATATTCATTATTAATCAATCAATCTTAAAATTCACTAAATTATAGAAAATTAATAATTTTACTTGATTAATATTCAGTTATATGTTTTCTGTTTCTTTTTTAGTTTTAACTTTTTATTAAAAGACTAGTTATCCACATCATATGATAATTGAATAATGTGTCGCTGTTTCATGATTTTGAGCAACTTGGTGACCGCTATGTGAACATGCTATTAAGTGCGTCATGCATATATTGACTTCAAGAGCATGCAAATCTTTTTTTTTTTTTTGGTGAAATATGTTAAGATTCAACCCTTTTTCAGTTTTACAGAATTATGGAAAACCACTTATTACAAGAAAAAAGGAGAAGAGAAAAGAAAAAAAACACTAGAGAGAACTAGAAAAAGAAAAAAAGAGATTAAGGAGAGAAGGATGACGATGTGTAGAGGATGGGAATGAGATAAGCCGATCCCTCACTAACCTGTTCACCTGGGAGATGACAGCTGCTTCTGGATTTGATGTTTGCTTGAAGATGCGAGAGTTCCTCTCCCTCCACAAGCAGTAGACAACCACTTGAAGTAAAAGTTTTAGTACGGAACTAAGAGATGGAGAGGAGGTGAAGACCTGGTGCTGTAACAAATCCAAGATGGACAAAATCGAACTCGGGGGAACAGAAATATAAAGGCCACGAAAATGGGACCAGATAGCAGATGCAAAAGGACACTCAAAGAACAGGTGGGAATGTGTTTCTGTTCCTGACGAACACAAGACGCAGATTGCTGGAACATGCATACCCCAAGACTGAAGGCGATCACGCGTGGGTAATCTTTGCTGAACCGCCAGCCATGTAACGAAAGTGCATCTTGGAATCTCCTCTTGAAACCATATCATTTTACTCCAAGCAACTATGGGAGTCTCTCTCCTGAATAACTTCCAAGTTGCCTTTGAGGAGAACTTTTGAGAGAACTTTGAATCGCCGTTGCGCCAAAGATAAAAGTCCTGACGAGCAGAAGGATTTGGTGGAGTCATTGTAGATAGGACAATCTGGAGAGTTTCCCCTTCAGAAGTTCTTGCATGGGGAAGGGACCAATGTCCATTAGAAATCGCATCTGCCACTTTTGCATTTAGAGGAATGCGGAGGTCTCTCGGACCATGACTGCCTATAGCGTTCAACAGTGGCCCCAAATCAGTCCACCAATCGAACCAGAAGGTACATAATTGCCCATCCCCAATACTGCATCGTAAGAACTTTATCACAGTAGCTATACGATAATTTCTAATACTACTAATGGCTTAGTTAATAGTGAAATAGAATAATGATAACGTTTCAGAATTGGTGAGAAGGAACTATCTGAAAAAAATCGAATCCGTTGACAATAAAAAAAAGAAAAAAAATCGAATCCAGCCAAAAAAACTGACAAATCAATCTGGTAAAAAGAAAAGTGGGTTGGCCACATCTAAAATATGCAATGCGCATGTGTGAATAACATTGTCGACCATGTACGCATGCAAGACTGTCAAAGTGTAAATCAAATGCAATTCTGATTTTCTAAGTCCCACTTGATGTTCAACGGCTCTAATTCACTTGATGGTCAATGTTTTTTTACATCCCAGTGGGTAATAGAAAACGTGGATAAGTATAAAGATATTTAGACTGCTAGTAAAAAGAAAACACTGAACCATTATGTTTTTTTTTTAAAACTAAAAATAGTTAGAAAAATCTTTAACAAGAAAACTTTTATAGAAATATGACCTAGTACAAGCATAACACTCAGACATTCATATCCAAGTTTTGTGTAACAAGTCCACCGTAGTACGTTGAACCATTGTTATCTACTGTAATTTGTACCCATTTTTTGACTAATATCATTTCATACGTTTAATATTCGTAAAAATATTCACTATCAATTTTCCTTTTATATACAAGAAGAGTTTAGGTCGGTGGTCTGGTGGCAAATTAATTGAACAAGTCATATACTAATAAGCAAGGATAACATTTCATTCGACGGTCCAACTAATTTTCTTTCTCTAGTGGATAACATTAACTTCGTTTTGGATAATGTTCTTAGAATTAATTTGTTTCATGTGATGCAACATGGTATTTTCTCATAACGTGACTTCAAATTTTTCTTTACAGACATAAAGTTTTTCTTCACAAGTAGTTATCGTTTTGAACCACTCAGTAATCAAACAATAAGCACTGGTTACGTGGAATGCTTATCCATATGTTTCCATTGTAAGCTTGAAAGTTTTTTCTAACGTTCACATATACAACTCGGTGACGTAAAGTGGGATCTTGGTTGACGCGGGAGAGCGAATTTGGATAAAAAAAAGTAAAGGGGAATAAAGAGATTTATTTTAAAGCAAAGGGGGTTAAAGGTAATTTAGAAAAAGCTGGGCTCGTTCTTTTCCCAGATTCGCGGCACTTCTGAGTCGTGTGGACTAAGATTTGCTTATGATTTATCATAGTCCATAGGGTCTTTCTTCATTCCTAACCAAACTCACGGTGAAGTTTTCAAGTTACATATTTGTCAAATATATTTTGAAATTAACATCTATGATAATTGCTGGAACAGCGATTATGAAAGGAATGAATTATACGTCGTAGTGATGCATGACAAAGACAAGATATTTATATTTATGGTAGAAACTTTTTTTTGTCACGAATTTATGGTAGAAACTAAATCTGTAAAACAAAAGAGGGAAAAAATGGTCCCGTGGATTTTGTCATGGGAATATAAATGATTTTTTCAAAAGAAGATCTATACAGAAACTAACTAAATTATGTTTATTCCCATATTTCATTCAGTCTTTCCTCGTCCAGTGTAAAGCAAATTTAAAGGAATGTTAAGATTAATGGGATTCGCACTTATTAATTGTTTAGCGTTTCACAAAATATGATAGTTTCAAGAAAAAAAAAAAAAACAGCATTTTTAAAAAGAAATTAGTTAATCAGGTTTTACCCAACAAAGAGAGCACCATATCAGTTATATTTTTATTTTAAAAATGGTTCACCCAGTTGAAGTCATAATTAATTTCTGAAAAGGATATTAAGTTTTCTTTTAAAGGATACTAGGTTTTTGTCCGCGCTACACGCGGATAACGTTCTTATATAATTTTCTTTTTGAGTTTAGTATAAATATATGATACCATTTGATAATTTTATCCTAAGGAATCTACAAAATTTGAGCTCTGAAAGTAGGTAAATATCTAATTGTCCTTAAATTAATGTTTTGTTAAGGTTTTCGTTTTCCTCAACACTTTTTAAAATAGGTTGAATATTTGCACAAAAATTAGGAAGCAAATTAGAGTTGAAATTTTTGAATATATCAAGAGAGAGTACGAAATAAATCATACATATTGATCTGAGAGGTTTGTTGTTTTATTTAGAGAGGCATAAAAAATCATAATAAAAATGCCGGCAAATTGTAACTTTTAAAATCATATTTAGTATGACACTAACCTGAAAAATCTAAAAATTGTTCATCTTAATATTAAGATTTTGATTTGCAGAACATTAGCATAATATTATGCCATGTATTATCCAGTCAACAATAATTAGGAAAGAATTTATAATAGTTTTAGAAAATGAAAATGTTTTCCAAATGCTATATGTCCAATGCTTTCATATGAAGTTTTTGCTAACGTATTTAAATTTAAATATATAAAAATTTAAAAATAATTTAATATAATTTATCCTTTTTATTTAATAATATCACAAAATTACTTTTGTATTCAAAAATTAAATATATATAGAAATAAAATTTGAAAATAAGATAATTTTTTTTAAACAATATTATTTCACATCAAAATATAATTGAATATAATTTATTATTATCAATAAAAATATAAATTTTATATGGAGAATCAACTTCTTTTGGTTGATTGTTGTGGGATGAAATGATTATTCAGGTAGTTTGGTTTTCAGGTAGTTTGGTTTAACAAAATTTCGCTGAATTGAACCGTAAGAAAAAATTGGTTTGGTTCTAGGGTAGTTAGGTTTCAAAAACTTTTACCGGAGTTTTCGGTTTTGCGGTTATAAGTTTGGTTAAATTTTCGGTTTATATTGAATAAACTTAAAAAATCGGTTAATTTATGTTAGTTCGGTTATTTCGGTTTGGGTTTCGGTTAGTTTAGTTTAATTTGGTTATTCCGGTTACTTGGTTATTTTGATTAGGATTTTGGTTAGCTTGGTTTGTTCTGCTCAGAATTTCAGTTAAGATGATATTTTTTTAACCAAACAAACTTGTTAGTGAACTGAACCAAATTGAAACTGAAAATTTTATTGTTACCAACTGAACTTCCGAACCAAAAACCAAACTTTTCGGCTCAGCAAGTTTGGTCCGGTTAAAAATCCTAGCTCGTGAGGATGTTTTAATGTCTATCATGATGTTTCTAGTAAGGCGTTATAGGTATTTATGTTACTAATATTTTGTAAGAACATATTAAAATAAGGATAAATTAACATGGTCACATGAATAAAATAAAAATCTATAAATTAATAATATTAAAAATTTGATATTTTATCAATCTATAAGATTTTTTTGACAAAATAGTTTAGCAACAACTTTATATTACAAAGATGAATATTTTCAGTATGCTTGTTTGTGTTACCACATCAAGGTAGAGAGTTTTTTCTTAAGAATGAACATTTAAACTTGAAAAAAAAATTAGAAAAAAAAAATTCTCTAAGTTGTTACCCGAAAATATGAGATATCACCAGTTAAATTTAGTAGTTTTTTTGTCCACACGATGCCTAAACTGTTTTAACATTTCTATTTTATTTAACATTGTATTTTTTTGTTTTCTTATAATTTATTAACTAAAGAAATTTTTCATTTTTCATTTCATTTGGAAATAATATGTACATTAAACTGTTTTAACGAAAAAGGAATAAAATTTATAATTTGAATTTAAATTCTGAAAACTG
This sequence comes from Moricandia arvensis, assembly GCA_905132765.1. Classification (NCBI taxonomy): domain Eukaryota; kingdom Viridiplantae; phylum Streptophyta; class Magnoliopsida; order Brassicales; family Brassicaceae; genus Moricandia; species Moricandia arvensis. The sequence goes on from CAJHQP010001671.1 coordinate 82,340, forward strand.
ATTTGAACATCGTTTTATTGGAATGTTTTGCTTAAAATGCTATTCTGTTCGGTTCTATAACTCCCAGATTTGTTACGTGAGTGAGGAGTAAACTTGGGTTGTCATGGTTTGTAAAAGAATAAACCAGAACATTAGTGTAATGCCCCGACCACCCACAACTAATGGGTCACCCACGCCCGCTCTCTCGGCCTGTGAGCCCTATTCCATCCGACGGTTGTGCGTTAGTTTTTCCAAGGCTCGAAATCATTATTTATTGGCCCTGCAATCACCACCCGACCTTTTTCCGTGCTTTGGCCTCACTCACACGGTATCGCGAATCACTTCTCGATAGGTCACCCTTCCTTTCACTACTCTAGCATAAGCGACTGATGTGTGATGGAAAAGGTAAGTCAACTTTGGTGACATAGGTAGCCAAATCAATTCTCTTAAGCCTTTACATATATCACAACTCGGGATGTTACAATTTTCCCCCTCTCAAAGAACGCAACGTCCTCGTTGCGCCCCACGACATGTCTCAAGACGCCTCTCGAGTCAGAACCGAGATAGCTAACCAGCTCTGATACCACTTGTAACGCCCCGACCGCCGACGGCTAATGGGCCTCCCACGCCCGTTCTCTCGGCCCGTGGGCCCCATCCCGTCCGACGTTCGTGTGTTAATTTTTTCAAGGCTCAAAATCATTATTTACTGACCCTGCAATCACCACCCGACCTTTTCCCATGCTTTGGCCTCACTCACCCGGTATCGCGAATCACTTCCCGATAGGTCACACATTCTTTCACTACTCCAGCATAAGCACGCTTAACCCTGGAGTTCTAAATTGATGTGTGACGGAAAAGGTAAGTCAACTTTGGTGACATAGGTATCCAAATTAATTCTCTTAATCCTTTACATATATCACAATTCGGGATGATACAATTAGAAACCCATTTTAATATATTAAGAAATTATTCAAAATATTTTTTTATTGATAGGTCGGTCATATTAACAACCAAGTTTTTATGCTCATATATAATTTCAAATTGTTTCTCTATATGACTTCAGAGTTCAGAGGCATTTGTTGGTCTCATATAAATAATAAACTTTTTCATCTTCTTTTTTGATTTTTCGTTCAATCTGAAAATGATTTGGATGTAGTTGAAATTTATTTATATATATATATATATATATATATATATATATATATATGTTGCCGTAGTATAAACATGAAAAGATAGGTCTCTGATATATATGTCTGTTATTATATTTTCCTCTACTCCGGTCACCCCTCTTACATCTTATGCAGGGCGATGTAATACAGTTTTTACTTATTGTAATCTCTAGAATATAATATTTCTATACATAAATTGTATATTTCTTATGCGTATTTGTCAATGAACTTAAAGTTTTAAACCATCTCACTGCCCACGAGTTAAGAAACAGTCCTTTAGGATCTGGAAGCAATTCATGATTACTTAGTTGCGCAGAAAGGAAGAAACAAAGGTATGCATGACAAAGTAATGAATGAAACCTTCTCGCAGCTGACAAAGAAGTGATTGTTCTCCTTCTATAGAATCGTATACTGGCTCTTGCTACCAAAGCAAATGACGTACTCATTTAAGAAAACCGCATGCAAGGTTTCACAATGAAACCAACTTGGTATTCGTTTATGCAAATTCAAATTTCAAAACTTGATAAAAAGTGACAAAAAGAAAAAGTTACTTGCTGATATGGCAGCTAGATCTCTTCGGAATTCTTGGCTGCATATCTTCCCTTAACAATTAACAGTTGCCGCCCATCTTGCATGAAATTCATTACATGGCCTGGTTTATAAGTCATCCAAATTTTTTTTGTTTAACAGAGATAGACAGAAATGCCATACAATCTTAAAGCCCCCTAGGCAATAGGCATGAATACTTATGGTAAATCGATCAAGCTTGAAGAGGAAGATAAAAGAGATTTGTTCATACTTTTTGAAGAGGTCCATAAAGTTGGCAAACATACTCTTCTTTTTGACCCCCGCAAAGAACTTAAGGAGGCCTGATAATTGATAACTGTACAGAACCTATCGCCAGCATGCTCTGGATTTATTTTCATGGAGAATGTTAAAGACTCTACTAAGAAGCTGCAAATAGACATCCCATCAAAAATCAATCTGCTAACAGGTTTTTGATAATGAGAGACTTATTCAATGAGCTTGGTTCAACCTACCCAAAAAAAAAACAAAAACAATGTGAGGCACATAATCATGAAAACACCAGAGTCAAATAGGCACAATGATAAAAACACTCACTGACTTATTCTTTTGCTTCAGTTCACTAAGTGAACAGTCAAGGCCATCATTAGCTGCAGGAAACGAACGTAAACAATAACATACAAACACCATTGAAAGAATCAATAAAAGAATTCACGGAAGATAAACTCGTCAACATACCAAGGTATGAGCTATAAGGATAAGAAAAAAGAAATTTAACTACAAAATCACACAAATCAGTTTAAATTAAACAAAGTAACTTTTCTAGATAACGGGACGATACCAGGGATGACTCATGTAATGCTACATGTGATGGCATCGACTCGCAGATTGAAGCAAAGGTTATACCTTGGAAATGATCATAGCATTGGAAGACAAAGTGATGACCAGATGAAGTTAGGCTTGCTCGAACGTCGTTCTTGCGCTATGCAGATATATATATTGAACATCAATTTTCCATTTTCAGTTGGTCCCTGAAACACGTAAAAATAGAAAACATAAGGGTAGAAGGAAGGGAAAAGAAACAAACGGTATGGTTCTGATGCGTTAAGAGGTCAATAGTTGTGTAAATGCAAATTTTGAAATTAGAGACCAAACAAACAAACTGAAACTGAACTGCTCAAACTTTGTTTGGATTGTTTTATTTATCAAAACTAAGATTGAGAATTACAAAACCTGACAAACCCATGACGAATCCTCTCCACTAAAACTCATTCTCCTCTTTTTACACCTCCAACAATCCAAACACCAGATCGAGAGCTTTCAAAAACTAAACCAACGAACTGAAATTGAGGAAGTGAAATCATGAATCAAAAGTGGGAAACATTAACCGTAATCTCAGAATTCTCAACAGTAAGCTCCACCAGTTATGGAACTCGAACTCCTTCATGTCCCTCAATTCTTTCAACGGCTTCTTCTTCTTCGTTCCTAACAATCTCACAATATGATAAAAGACAAACAAAAAGAGATCACATACAACTCCCACGAACGCTTTTCAAAGAAAATTGTACAGAGGTTAAGTGATGCTTTGTACGTACCAGGAGCAAGGCGTTGTGTGACTTACCAAATATGAAGGAGTAAATATTTTTACAGAAAACTGTATACAGAGGTTACTAACTACTCGTTTTCCCAGAGGCAATGAAGAGATTTGTTGGTTCTAGTGAGAGGAATCTTTCGTGAATCTATCTCCGGTCTCATTTAGTGAGTAAGGAGAGGAGGAAAGCTAGAAAGATTAAAGGAATAAATAATTTGTAACTGATGGAAGAGTTGTTTTGACAAAGGCGGACGAACCGGAAGAAGACCAAAGAAATATTGGAATTGGCTTGGCGTTGAAAATGTATGAGCGAAGAGTGATTTGGTGATGTGTTTTTTTAATTGACTTGTCAGTTTAGAAGTCTCTCATTTGCTGATTATATCTGACGACGTGGACACCCTCTAAGACTCTTATATCCGGCTTTTAGTTATAGTAGATTTTTTGGATAACAACACAATATATATATATCAGAATTATCTTCTATTTTAAATAATTTTTAGATTTTGGATAATTCTTATTATTATTAATTTTAATCATTTATCTAATAAAAATAATTTAAATTTGTTTTTATTTTTTAATAATTTATATATTTTATTCATTAAAGGCATAAATGATATTAATCACTCTAACTTTTAACGTGGAAGCTCCGTTGCGAAAAATTACTTCACAAGTAATAATATAAATTAAGTGATATAAAACTATTACTGTAAAAGTATTTCATACAAATTTAAGCATACAATTACATTTAATTGTTGAAATGAATTATTATTGGGCATATAAAAAACAAAGGAATTTGTGGTAGATACACAAATGATGAGTTGATATTAGGTAAACGATTAATTTGAGTATGCCCCTATATTTAGACTTAGCCACTTACGTACAGTATGAGAAAACTTATGATATGCTCGATATTTTCTTCTTATTTCACGGATAGATCTTGACAGCTTATTAAACCTACAACTTATATAGAGATAGCTATCCTTAAAACCTTAATGAATTGTAGTGTAATCTCGAGACAAGTGTTCACCTTAACACCCTTGGATCATGGTAGACAATGCCTTGAATTGGTTCTGCAGGACCACACACCCAACTGGAGTCTAGACTGCAGAGACCATACTTTTATGTCGCTTATCATGTTTTGAGCATAATACCGTTGCTCTTTCTCATTAACTCATGATGGCCTTGTTGTTGTACCACGGCCCATCTCCTTTTCACTCACAACATACCCTAATGGATCACTCTCCATCTATGCATATAAACTATGACGGGATTTGCCAATAAGTGAATAACAAATAGATTTTTGCATGGCAACAAAGCTCGTTCATCCTATTGAATTAGCAAATCTCTGAGCAGATAGTTGATCCATGTTAACTCAAAAGATGTATGAGCCAACGCTCTGTATTCTGCCTCCGTTGATGAACATGATATAGTCGGTTGACGTTTGGTGCACCAAGATACCAGATTAGATCCGAGAAATGTGAAGAAACCCATCGTAGATCTTCTTGTATCATGGCACCCAACCCAATAAGTATCACTAAAGGAGTGTAGAGATAGAGAACTCTCAACAAATAGATGTAGTCCCATCACAGATGTAAACGAATGAGATCATTTACACTCATTATATCGGAGAGCTCTCTTGCGAGCAACTTCGCAGCCAACCTCGCTCCGCAAAATTTTCAGTTGACGGTCGTGTGACCTCGGGTTTGGTGGAAGTTGCAGAAAGTGTTCTCGTCGTAATTTGAAGTTTGGGTCTACGTGTTGCCCGTCGTCCGCCGCCCTTGTTCCGAGCCAGAGTTGATGGAATAGTTATGTGCTTCCTGGAGGTCTTCCCCCTCATGATGGACATACTTGGTATTACAAGGGTTTTTCTTTTTCGGCTTCTGGTCTGATGATGAATCTTTCAAGGACGTCTTCATCGGCTTATGCTTTTGTGACAAGACCTTGGTCTCTTCCTCAATGATGTAGTCTGTGGTTTTGTGGAGCGCATCTTGGATCATGTGCGGCTTGTCGAGGGTTATCCATTTCCTGAATTTTGAGTTGTACCAGGGCGTTTTGCGGAGAGCATCTATGGCCACCATCTATGGCCAATTTGAATATGTTCATGAAGTCGCGGAGAGGTTCGTCTTCCTTTTGAGCCAGGCTCCAAAGGTCGACCTCTGAGGTTTCTCGGTCTATGAACATAGAGTACAGCTTGAAAAATTCCGAAGCGAGTTGGCGAAAAATTCCGATGGAGTTTCTCCTAAGTTGGGAGAACCATTCGAGCACTGCTCCTTGGAGGTTCTCGACGAAGAGTCAACAATGGCCGGCATCTCTTTCAATTTGATTTTTTCCCTTCCCATAATCATCTGGAAGGCTTGTATGTGCGCCTTGGGATCAGTCGTACCGTTGTAGGTGGGTACCTTAATCTTTTCATGATCCGATACTTTGGTATCACTGATGCGAGCTGTGAAGGGCGTCCTCGAGCTTCTGTGAGCAGTCGATCTATTTTGGGCGCGGCGCTAATAGTGTGGTGAATTTGGGATTTCAGTGCTATTACTTCTGCAGCCGTTTTTGTGATGTAGTCACAGAGATCACGAATCTCAAGATCATCTCCAACGATTTTTCTAACTTTGTCGGCGTTTGTTGTGAGAGATCTGAGCATACTCTTCGACTAATTTCTCATGTTCTACCCAAAAGATGTTTTTTCTTCTTCGGTCATGGGTTTCTCGAAGAAGTAGTCTCCTGAGCCGCGCGGCTTCTCGTTCGTCTTGGATGCACGTCGCGTCTTCTTCCGAATTATTGAACTGATCGTTGGGATCCAAGTCGACACGTTTGACCTTGTTTTCCTCTGGCCCATGCTCCAGTGGCGGAGGGTTTTCAGAGTTTTTCCGACCCAAGGTTGTTTCGCTAGGATTTTGTCCTGATGGATTTTCCCGCGAGTTTCCAGGCATGTCCAGCGGAGTTGCGAAGTTGAGTCTTCTCACGCGTACCCTAGTGTTTCCACGAGGACGAACTACTCGGGTCCTAGCTGTTAGGGTTTTGATATGTTTACCGAGAGATCCCATGAGTTTGTCTTGTTCTTCCGACTTCTTTTTAAAAGTGGAGAACATCTTGTTCATTTCCTCGAGCGCCACGGTGTTGGCATCATCGTTAACACGGTAATGTTCGCTGCTAGAGTGTTGATGTCGCCGCCGATGCCTCCATCATCGCGAGTTTGTTGGTTGGTTTGATCGTCGGTAAACATGTCCGATTGAGCGTTTAGATTGACACCCCCCCCGGTCATTCTAACACCAAACTGTGGAAACCAAAATTCGCTCAATCGATTTCCGCAAATAAGAAAAGTTAAGAAACCCTAACATTTTCTAGAGGTCCCAGATTTCTTCTAAGCCAAATGTCAAGCAATCAAACAATGAAAAGAGGCGAAATAATAAATTGATAGAAACGAAAGGAGAGCAAAGAAGATCTTATTCTGAATCTGCGTATGAGCGTTTACAACAGGTAAAAGTCTTGGCCGCAAGAGTTATCGACGAATTCCCTAGTTTGAATAACCTAAGACTTGAAAACCTAATTGAGTTACAACTCAATAACAAAAAAAATGAAAGTTGTCTATCTCGCTCTAAGTGCTAAATTTGCTGAGAATTTCGTATGTCCTTATCTCTAGCTTTGGTGTTCCTTATATATTTGTAATATATAAAAATATATGACTAAAACTATATAATTAAATTAAAATGAAAATTTTATTCATTTACACTAATTTTAAATAATATCATATTATAATATTGAAAATATAAATAAATTAAATTGTAAAATTATTATCTAATTAACTATTTTTAATATTTCATAAACAACTGACATAATATTTTAATATATATGAAATATCGCTAATAGAAAAAAAACTTGTGCACAAAGATAATTTATAATATTAGTTTTAATATTTGATATTTTTATTGTCTATATGTCTGTGTTGAAATTTTTAGAGTTTAGATCTTATATAAAAACATATTAACAAATTTGTCTGCTTTCATTTGTTTATAACATTGTGTTTTTTAAATGGAAACGTGATTCCAAATCAGAATCGTAAACTTCCAACATTGTTTTAAATATAATATTTTAGAAGCATTTTAGAAGCGAGATTCCGTAAGATTCCATAAGATTGTGATTCTGATTTTAGTTCCGAAGTGAGAAGCGGATATTCGACGAAGCTTTCGTACAACTTAGATTATACGTAAGCTAATAGTTATACATATATTTATCCCAAATATGAAAATTGATATAAATTAATCTTTGATTTTTTCGGTAACTCGCTAGGTGCATGTTGACCACCCAACAAATGCCTAGCGCAATTCCGAAGAGGGGTATTATTCTACTCTATTCGCTTCATATTTATTTTCTTAGCAATGGGCCATAGTTTGATACATTACTTGTACTGATTAAAAGCATAATTTTCACTTTCATTAGAACAATGATACAAAGGTTTTTATTAATTAAAATATGCCTTATTCATCATTTCCTTAAGTGTTTACGGCAATTTAAAGAACAAAAGTATTCAACATTTTTGCCCTTAAAAACCTTAAGAACAGAAGGGAGTTTGCATCGAGAGTTGCAAGCAGCGCAAAGTGGTCTACAAATAGATGTGTTGGACACCACTTCTTCATTGGAGCTTATCACATCATTTTGAGTTATCTGCGCGGATTCTCCAAAAATCGAGGTAACATAAATAAATGAACCTGGCATGATAAATGAGAAGTCTCCAAAAACACATGAAAGATGCAAAACGACTCCACAATCATTGCATGTGTAGAATCCTCTTTTTGGATCCACTTTTGTTTCACATGCCTCGCACCAATATTGGTCATCCACATTCATGTCACCATAGGACAAGAAGAGAGGATGATCATCATATCTGTGTTTCAGTACCTTTTTTGGTAAAAGAGCACACGTGCTGTCCAATATATAGGCACACTCATCACAACGAAAGAAACAGTTTCTCCCGTCCTTACATCTACTACAGTGCTCAGTGTAGGCTGGTGTAGAAAAATAGTATGTGGATGGCTTTCGTGATCAAGTGAATCTGAAATCAAAGCACATCTTGCGTCAATAGTATCCTTATGGCGTGAAAATTCGTACCTGAAACCGGTGAAGGATCGATAACAAAGACTACAAATATCTTTGAAGTGAGGATCTGTGTAAAGCGTGAGTGGCAGGTTGCTGCACATATGGCGTTTTTTCAGTGGAAGGTTTGCGCATTTTTGGTGGAGAATGAAATCACAATGCTGATGCTTGCAGATGTAGAACGGTTCTGAACCAATCTGAAAGACGCATGCCTTGCATAGTGTGTTTTCAGATAGAATCATCCCATCCTCGTTGAATTGCAAGTTATGATGCTTGTGGCTGAAATGTCTTATGGTGTTATCATCAATCACCTCGTAAGGCGGAATTTCCTCTTCTTCGGGTGTCCCTTCTCGTTCAACCATGTCCCAAACTCTTTCGTTTGCTGCACATCTTGCATGAACAGCAAAACTAGGACACTTTGGGCATGTATAAGCTCCATAGAACCCATCCACTTTCTGACGGCAAACTTTGCATTTCCATTCTCCATTTCCAAGACGAGGGGTGTAAGAGATGCGGTGATCATGGCGGTTGATGTTGATGACGCGTGGTAAATCAATGCACTCCCGGTGGATCATGAAATTGCATGGAAGACAGAAATAAGGGCTTCGGTTACCTTGCGTCCCACAAGCATTGCAAGTGAAGTCAATGAGTCTTGGAACAAGATGAAGTTGATGTTCATGTGTCTTCAGGCTTTCAAGATCAACAGGTGGTGGGTTTCTCACACATTCTCTGCATATGCTGACATTACAAACATCACAGTGGTGAAGTTGGTGATGTTCTTTATCGAAGTCCTTCTCGCAAAGAAGACATTTCTTGTCGGCATAATCAGGGACTTGACCTCTGAGTGATTTGAGTGGGTGTTGGGGATGGGAATGTGAGAATGGCTTAATTGCGGAAGTAATACAAAGAAGAATGTACTAGTTTGACAGATGATCAATCAGAGAAGGAGTTTGCGATTTGAGAGAGAATGAGAATGGGGAAGAACATGTTTTTCATTTTTGTGTGTGAGAAATTGATTACATCTTGCCCCCTATTTATAGAAACTACAAAGTATACACACTCAAGACATTCATAATAAACAATGCTTGTTGACAGCCACCATGAGCTCATCCCTTACATCACTTCTTGGTGGGGATGAGTTGGTGGGGATGAGCTCATCCCTTACATCACTTCTTGGTGGGCATGAGCTCATCCCTTACATCACTTCTTGGTCAGCATGAGCTCATCCCTTACATCACTTCTTGGTCAGCATGAGCTCATCCCCTTTCATCACTTCTTGGTCACCATGACATCACTCCATGTCTAAGGTAATAGGAGTTACCTTGTGTGTCATTTTTACTTTTACCATTACAGTTTATTTTTACTGCCATGGTAACTTTCTTTTCCTTGTGTATTCATGCTTCTCCTCAACACTCCCCCTCAAGCTTGACCATATGAAACAAGTCAAGCTTGGAAGTCATGAAGCATTCCCTCATTAAAAACTTAGCCAGGTAAAACCCCATGGGATAAAACCCCAGCCAAGGAAAAAGAGTAGAACACTTCATGAAGGGGAGACTTAATGAGATGGGAGTTCCATGAGTCCAAGCTTTGAATGAATGAACTCACAGACTTTTTGGTTTGCAGCTTTGGTGAAGATATCTGCTAGTTGCTCCTCACTTCGTGTATAACATGGCAAGATGATTTGTTGCTCCACGGCTTGTCTAACTTTGTGACAATCCACTTCAATATGTTTAGTCCGCTCATGGAACACATTGTTGGAAGCTATGTGGATAGCCGCCTGATTATCACAATGCATGGTTATGGGAGTGGTTTGCTCAATTCCTAAATCCATTAGTAGGTTCTTTATCCAAATCAGTTCGCTGGTGAGCTTCCTCATTGCCCTATATTCCGCTTCAGCACTGGAACATGCGACTATCTTCTGCTTCTTGCTCTTCCAAGTGACTTGATTGCCTCCAATGAATGTGCAATATCCTGTAGTAGACCTCCTGTCCTTTCTGTCTCCAGCCCAGTCTGCATCACAATACCCAACGATCTCAGTGCTATTGTTGCAGCCTAGCCAAACTCCTTGCCCTGGTGCCTCTCTAAGATATCTTAGAATCCTTTCCACCATGTTCCAGTGATACAGTTTTGGTGCTTGCATATGCTGACTGACTTGGTTCACAGCAAAACACACATCCGGCCTTGTGATGGTTAGATAGATTAGCTTCCCCACCATTCTTCTATAGTGTTTTGTGTCTTCATATGGCTTATCTTCTATCTCCCCCTCACGCATTACTTTGTAGCCTTCTTCTAATGGTGTTTTGGCTTTTCTTCCTCCTAGATTACCAGCTTCTTTAAGTATGTCAAGTGTGTACTTTCTTTGGGACATGAACAGACCCTCATTGGATCTACACATCTCAATGCCCAAGAAATACTTTAGCTCTCCTAAATCTTTGATGTCAAAGCTTGCCTTGAGGAACTCTTTGGTTGATGCAATCCCTTTCTTATCATTGCCGGTGATGATGAGGTCGTCTACATAGATCAGTATGGCAATGATTCCTTGATTGCTGGTGAGGGTGAAAAGGGTATGATCAGCTTCAGACTTTGTAAATCCTTTTCCATTCAAGGTTGTGCTTAGCTTATGGTACCAAGCTCTTGGAGATTGCTTCAACCCGTAGATAGCTTTCCTTAGTCTTAAAACATTTCCAGGTTTTACCATGCCTTCCATACCAGGTGGTGGTCTCATATACACTTCATCTTCAAGCTCTCCTTGTAGAAACGCATTCTTGACATCCATTTGCCAAAGATCCCATTCTAGGTTCACGGCAATGGACAAGAGAATCCTGATGGTATGAAGTTTTGCTACTGGTGCAAATGTCTCAAGGTAGTCTTCTCCATATACTTGTGTATAGCCTCTTGCCACAAGCCGTGTCTTCTTCCTCTCTGGCTTCCCATTTGCTAAGTATTTGATGGTGAACAGCAGCATGCTTGTCACGGCTTTCTTGTCATTGGGAAGCTCACACTCAAACCAGGTTTCATTTTTGATCATGGTGCCAATTTCATCTTCCACTGATTTCCTCCACTCATCTATCTCCATAGCTTCTTCATACTTTCTTGGAATAAATTCTTGATCCACACTAGTCATGAAGGCTTGGTGGCTGGCAGGAAACTCTACTAAGGAACATGGAGTTTGTGAACGGTGTGCCACGGCTTGTGAGTTGAAGTACACTCTTGTATGTCGGATCCTAGTGCTTCTTCTTAGTGGTTGGACAGTTTCCTCAGTTGTTGTAGCTCCATCATCCGCTGGTTGATCTTCATTGTCTCTTGATTCTTCTGGTTGCTCTTCTTGATCATGAGTAGCTGTGTTGTCTGGCTGTGACTCAGTTTGATTCCCCCCCTCAGGATCAAGAGGAGCGTCCTCTGTACCTTCATTAAAAGGTCCCTCCTGGTCCATTTCTCCGGTTGGGTCTGGGCGGGTGGATGGAGGCTGAACTGCAGCTTCTCTTCTCGGTATTGTAATGCCAATGTTTTCCATGACTCTTCTTAAATTCTCAGCTCTGTCTGAGGCAGATTGCGACAAGTCTTTCACTTCATCCCAGCTCTTTTCTTCATAGTAACCTTTTGACTCAACAAACTTCACATCTCTGGATACTGACCCTCCTGGTCTCCGGTACATAGCATTTGTATCCCTTTTGTTGAGGTGAATAGCCAATAAACATGGCTCTGGTGCTCTTCGGTTCCAGCTTGTTCCTTTGCTCTCCTGGTATTAACACAAAGCACACGCAACCAAATACCCGAAGGTGATCTATAGATGGATTGCTCTTGTTTAATACCTCATGTGGCGACTGATCCTGCAATACCTTGGTTGGTATTTTGTTGATCAGATAGCAGGCAGTCATCACGGCATCTCCCCAAAACATTTTTGGTATGTTCATGTGGAACATCATGCTTCTGGCTACTTCCATAAGGTGCCGGTTCTTCCTTTCGGCCACACCATTTTGTTGAGGAGTATATGGGCAGCTTGTTTGATGAATCATTCCGTGCTTGGATAGGTAATGCTTAAATGCATTGCTTGTATATTCCCCACCATTATCTGATCTCAAAATCTTTATCTTTGCATTGTAATGGTTAGAAACATGATTTTGGAAGTTTATGAATGCATCTAATACCTTATCCTTTGATTTAAGTAGAGTGATCCATGTGTATTTAGTTTTCTCATCTATAAATGTCACAAAATACTTATGGAGTTCTCTAGATGTGCAAGGTGCAGTCCATACATCAGAGTGGATTAAATCAAAGGCACATTCATAGATAGTACTAGACTTAGGAAACACGGTTCTGCAATGTTTTCCTAGAATACAAGCTTCACACACTTTTTGAAAGGAAATACTAGGTAGCATGATGTTCAAGGCACGAGAATGAGGATGTCCTAATCTAGCATGCCACATGACATCTTTAGGGAAGTTAAAACAAGAACTTAAAGCAATAGATAAATCGGTTGTTGGCATAGTGTCTTCAAGTAAATACAAGTCTCCTTTGGTTACACCTTTGCCAAGTAACCTACTAGTTTCAATATCCTGAAAATAGACATCATTAGGCGTGAAGGTAACATTGCAATTTAAATCAGTAGCCACTCTTTTTACAGATAACAAATTGGATGTGAAATTAGGCATATAGAAAGCTTTGGAATCTTTTTCAAATATCCTAAGTTCACCAATCCCTTTAATTGGCACCATCTCGCCATTAGCTATAAGGACATTTCCTAGTGATGGAACAATATTTTTAATCAATCCTTGGTCACTAATCATGTGGTGGCTAGCTCCAGAATCAATTACTAAGGGTTTAGTTATTTTTGAATTTGTGCTAGCGTTCAAGGAGTGACCCGTATGATAAGCATGTAAAGAGGTACCAAGAATGTTACCAGAGTTATCTTTGAGGGCTTTGATGAGGTTCTCAATGTCAGAACGCCTGATGGACTCATCCTGGTTGGTTATTACACTCCCGGTGCTGCTGGATGCAAGTGCTTTTCCTTTCTCGGCATGATTGTTGCTTGAAGTGGATGTCATGGACCGAGTAGTAGTTGATTCATTTATGTTATCAGAGAAGTTGGCTCTGGCATTATAGTAAGGGGTTTTGAACTTCTGTGGTTTGAGATGAGGGTGAAGAATCCAACATTTGTCCTTCCCGTGCCCTTTCTTCTTACAGTGATCACATACCCAACTTTTCTTGTCATCCGGTTTGTAGTAACTTTTGTTTGCACTTCCTTCAGCAGTGTTTGCCAACACAAGGTCTCCTCTTCTTCCAAAGAGTTCTACGGATCCTTGCTCCTTTTGAATATGAGAGCACACCTCTTCCAAGGTTGGTAGCTTCTCGGCTCTTAGTAAGTGCTTAATGAGGTCATTGTAGCCGGGGTTCAGTGTGAGGAGTAGAGCGAACACCTTGTCTTGCTCCCTCCTTTCTTTCAGGATAGTTGGATCCACGGTGCTTGGCCTCAGCATCTCCATTTCAGCCCACAAGGCTCGGAACTTGCCGAAATGTTGGTTAAAATCCGTGTCTTCTTGGTGGAGTGAGTTTATAGCCCTCTTGACTTCAAATACTCTACTCAGGTTTGAAATATTTCCATACACCTTTTGAAGAGTGTACCACAACTCTTTGGAAGTTTCACAGTATGAGTAACCTTCCAAGATTGATGGTTCAAGGCTGCTTTGAATGATGGACAACACCAAGAGATCCTCCTGATCCCATTTGTCCTTGCTAGCCACCACCACTTCCTTACCATCCCCTCCTTGGACGGTTTCTTTAGATGGTTTGTCTTCTGTCACGTATGACCAGAGACCTCTTCCTCCTAAGGCTGTTTTCACCAGTCTAGACCATAGGAGATAGTTTACTCCTTTGAGAGTAACCGGAATAGAGATTTTGGATGAGTTTTCCATTCTTGCGGATGCTTAGATGAAGGGGTTTGCGGAAGTATGTTAGAGAATGAGAGAGATAATCAGGTCTCAAGAGTGGTAAGCTCTGATACCATGTGAGAATGGCTTAATTGCGGAAGTAATACAAAGAAGAATGTACTAGTTTGACAGATGATCAATCAGAGAAGGAGTTTGCGATTTGAGAGAGAATGAGAATGGGGAAGAACATGTTTTTCATTTTTGTGTGTGAGAAATTGATTACATCTTGCCCCCTATTTATAGAAACTACAAAGTATACACACTCAAGACATTCATAATAAACAATGCTTGTTGACAGCCACCATGAGCTCATCCCTTACATCACTTCTTGGTGGGGATGAGTTGGTGGGGATGAGCTCATCCCTTACATCACTTCTTGGTGGGCATGAGCTCATCCCTTACATCACTTCTTGGTCAGCATGAGCTCATCCCTTACATCACTTCTTGGTCAGCATGAGCTCATCCCCTTTCATCACTTCTTGGTCACCATGACATCACTCCATGTCTAAGGTAATAGGAGTTACCTTGTGTGTCATTTTTACTTTTACCATTACAGTTTATTTTTACTGCCATGGTAACTTTCTTTTCCTTGTGTATTCATGCTTCTCCTCAACAGGGAAGTGTGGTATGCTTCTGGAAATAAATCAAGACAATCCACATGGATGACTAATTCTTTGTTAGAATTGTGAGAATATGAGATGTAGACAGAGTTTATGTGAGAATAAGAGATTTAAGGAGATTTAACTTGCTGGAACTTAAGAACATGAAGAACAAGGGAGAGAGATTTTGTGAGAGAAAAGAGTATGGAAGGGAAGATTATATTTCCTTGATTAATTTCTTTGCAAATACATTGTAATGTA
The DNA here is from genome assembly GCA_905132765.1 of Moricandia arvensis. Taxonomy (NCBI): domain Eukaryota; kingdom Viridiplantae; phylum Streptophyta; class Magnoliopsida; order Brassicales; family Brassicaceae; genus Moricandia; species Moricandia arvensis. The sequence goes on from CAJHQP010001671.1 coordinate 97,482, forward strand.
TAGAGAATACAAAAGACATCTTCCATAAACAAGGTCCATGATTTCATGAGCTCCCATAAACAAGGTCCATGATTTCGAGAACCATGTTTTAGGGATCCATGATTTCGGGAACCATGTTTTAGGGATCCATGATTTCGGGAACCATGTTTTATTCTTCATGTCAACACTCCCCCTCAAGCTTGACCATATGGAACAAGTCAAGCTTGGAAAGCCATGAAGTATTCCCTCATTAAAACCTTTACTTGGAAAAAAACCACTTGGGATAAAAACCAAGCAAAGGAAAAAGAGTAGAACACTCCATGGTGAGGGGGTCATTGACATGGAAGGTTTATGAGTCCTAGTCTTGGAAGAATGGACTCACAAACTTTGCTGCTGGCCGCCTTGGTGAAGATGTCCGCCAGTTGATCTTCACTCCTTGTGTAGCATGGGAGGATCACTTGCTGCTCTACTGCTTGTCTCACCTTGTGGCAGTCTACTTCTATGTGTTTTGTCCTCTCATGGAAGACTGAGTTGGACGCAATGTGTATTGCGGCTTGGTTGTCACAATGCATGGTTATGGGGTTGGTGATCTTAATCCCCAAGTCGCCTAGAAGACCCTTTATCCAGATGAGTTCACTGGTTAATTTCCTCATTGATCTATACTCTGCTTCTGCACTTGAGCAAGACACAACCTTCTGCTTCTTACTCTTCCATGTAACCAAATTTCCTCCAATGAATGTGCAATAGCCGGTAGTTGATCTTCTGTCTGTTCTGTCTCCAGTCCAATCTGCATCACAGTATCCAACAACCTCAGTGTTTTTGTTGCAAGCCATCCATATGCCTTGACCCGGAGCCTCCCTTAAGTATCTTAGGATTCTCTCCACCATGTTCCAGTGATGAACCTTGGGATTTTGCATGTGCTGGCTCACCTGATTTACTGCAAAACAAACATCTGGCCGGGTAATGGTTAGATAGATCAGCTTCCCAACAATTCTCCTATATTGCTTGACATCTTCAAATGGAGTATCTTCATACTCCCCCTCTCGCAATGTCTTGTAGCCTTCTTCAAGTGGTGTCTTGGCTTGTCTTCTTCCAAGATCTCCTGCCTCCTTTAGAATATCCAAAGTATATTTTCTTTGGGACATGAACAACCCCTCCTTTGATCTGCACATCTCAATCCCGAGGAAGTACTTCAGTTCACCTAGATCCTTGATGTCAAATGCGGCCTTGAGGAATGTCTTGGTGGCACTGATCCCCTCCTTGTCACTACCAGTGATGATGATGTCGTCCACATAGACTAGGATCACAATAATCCCGGACTTGCTGGTGAGAGTGAAGAGTGTGTGATCCGCTTGAGACTTCACAAATCCTCTTCCATTCAATGTAGTGCTTAGTTTGTGGTACCAAGCTCTTGGTGATTGCTTCAAGCCATAGATCGCCTTTCTGAGTCTGAGGACATTTCCTGGCTTTACCATCTCTTCCATTCCCGGAGGTGGTCTCATGTACACTTCATCTTCTAGTTCACCTTGTAGAAAGGCATTCTTTACATCCATTTGCCAAAGATCCCACTCTAGGTTCACTGCCAATGAGATGAGTATCCGGATTGTATGAAGCTTTGCCACTGGTGCAAACGTGTCTAGATAATCTTCTCCATACACTTGTGTGTATCCTCTTGCTACCAGTCTGGTCTTCTTCCTTTCTGGCTTTCCATTTTCAAGATACTTGATGGTATGCAAGAGTCTGCTGGTCACGGCTTTCTTTCCTCTTGGAAGCTCAGTCTCATACCAGGTGTTGTTCTTGATCATGGCATTGATCTCTTCTTCAACAGACTCTCTCCATTCTTTGTCTTGCATTGCCTCTTCATAGGTGTTTGGGATGTACTCTTGATCCAATTCTCCAATGAAGACTTGATGTTCTTCTGGATATTGAGCAAACGAGCATACTGCACTCACTGGATGTGCCACAACTTTAGCATTGAAGTAGACTTTCGGTTGCCTGATTCTTGTGCTCCTTCTCAAGGGTTGTATCTGATCAGGTGTTGCCTCATTTGTTTCTTCTGGAACTTGATATTGAGTCTCAGGAACTGATTCTGATTTGGTCTCATCCTGATCATGAGCTTCTTGTTGATTCCCCCCTTCAGGGTCAGGATGAGCAATTTCTTCATTTTCATTAATCACATCTTCTTCAACTACAGCTTCTGGAACATGTGCAGTAGCTTTAGGGATATTCCTTCTTGTTTCTTGATTCACCTGAGGCATGGTAATACCCAGATTCTCCAGTATAATCCTGAGGTCTGTGGCTTTATCTGATGTCTGAGATAAATCTTTCAACTCATCCCAACTCTTCTCCTCATAGTATCCCTTTGTCTCCACAAACTTCACATCTCTTGATACTAAAACCCTTCTTGATGTTGGATCATAGCACTTATACCCCTTCTGAGTTGGAGAGTATCCAATGAACATGGCCTTTGTGCTTTTAGCATCAAGTTTGTTCCTCTGCTCCCCTGGTATCAACACAAAGCATTGGCACCCAAACACACGCAAGTGATCCAATGATGGTTTAGTCTTGTTTATAACTTCAAATGGAGACAGGTCGTTGAGGACTTTTTTAGGAATCCTATTGATCAGATAACATGCAGACATTACAGCATCACTCCAGAATCTTTTTGGAACATTGGTGTGAAACATCATTGATCTTGCTACTTCCATCAAGTGCCTATTCTTCCTCTCTGCAACTCCATTCTGTTGAGGGGTGTACGGGCAGCTTGTTTGTTGGGTAATTCCATGTTGAGCAAGGTATTGCTTGAATGCTTGGCTTGTGTACTCTCCACCATTATCTGATCTGAGAATTTTCAACTTGGCATTGAAATGATTGGAGACATGAGTGTGAAAATTCTTGAATGCTTCCAACACCCTGTCCTTAGACTGAATCAGTGTCACCCAAGTGTATTTGGACTTCTCATCAATGAAGGTGACGAAGTATTTGTGATTCTCTCTGGACACACACGGAGCAGTCCATACATCAGAGTGAACTAGGTCGAAGCATCTTTCATAGATGGTGTTGGATTGTGGAAAGACTGTTCTACAATGCTTTCCCAATATGCAGGCTTCACAATCACCATTGTTGAATATCACCTCCGGAAGCATCAGGTTTAGGGCTCTGGTATGAGGATGTCCCAGTCTAGCATGCCATAACATGCTATCAACGCCAGTGGATGTACTGATCGAGCAAGTAGGAGTAGGTGATCTAGACAGCTCTGTCTTCTGAAGATAATAAAGTCCTTTCTGAATGTGCCCTTTTCCAATCAACTTGCCTGTCTTTAAATCTTGAAATTCAACATCATCTGGTCTGAAGACAACCTGACAACTAAGATCAATCGTAGCCTTCCTCACTGATATCAGGTTTAATGTAAACTGAGGCATAAATAAGGCAGTTGATTCCCTATCAAACAACCTAAGGTTCCCGGTTCCTTCTATATTAATCTTATCACCATTTGCTATAATAACATTCCCTGAGGCAGGCTGGATATCACTAATCAGGTTTCTATCACTAATCATGTGATGGCTTGCTCCTGAATCTATAATGATAGGTTTAGAGTCAAGAGAGTGTGTATCAGCCTTCTTGAATGATATAAGAGCCTTGATAAAGGAATGCAGGTCACTTCTGGTTGCTGGACCATCAGTGTTAGTCACACTATCCATACTTCTCCATGTTTCTCCTTCATTTTTGTCACCAATGGAAGATGAGTACATGGTTCTTCCTTGGATCGTCGGATGCTCAAACTCCTTGAGTATATTTCTGGAATTCTTCATATGTTGTTCCTTTGCCATCTTGTGCTCTGGAAACAACACCGTGTTTAAGTTCTCCATCTTGGAGAGCTGTGAACCAGTGAACAATAAAATGTTACTGCTATTGAAGATTCACAACGGTTTGTTGTAGCGGGGTAGTGGCGTCGCAAGCTCTGGAGCGACTTCTGGCCGCGAGGTGAGGTGACCGCTCGGGATGTCACTAGCTACGGAGCGACCTGTGGCAGCGAGGGACAGCACCCGATGTATTTCCTACTAGTCTAGAGCGAGTAAGTGTTGCGGGTTGGTGCGGCCACACGCAAGAAGAACCAAATGGGAGCGGCCTAACGTTGCGGGAAGTGTAACCCGTGGTGAGTTTGAAGCGGGCAAGAGTTGCGACCCAATGTAGTCTCGTGGTTTGCGGAAGCTTTATAGGTTTTCAGGAGCATAACAGCTCTGATACCATGTTAGAATTGTGAGAATATGAGATGTAGACAAAGTTTATGTGAGAATAAGAGATTTAAGGAGATTTAACTTGCTGGAACTTAAGAACATGAAGAACAAGGGAGAGAGATTTTGTGAGAGAAAAGAGTATGGAAGGGAAGATTATATTTCCTTGATTAATTTCTTTGCAAATACATTGTAATATATAGAGAATACAAAAGACATCTTCCATAAACAAGGTCCATGATTTCATGAGCTCCCATAAACAAGGTCCATGATTTCGAGAACCATGTTTTAGGGATCCATGATTTCGGGAACCATGTTTTAGGGATCCATGATTTCGGGAACCATGTTTTATTCTTCATGTCAACACTTAATGCCTCTCTTTTCAGTTTCAGGGAAGCCCGTCCTTGTCTTTTCGTGATCGGCAAGGAGAGTTGTTGACATCTCTCTTCCTAGTAACCTCGCCACTCGTGTTGATCGCAATTGTCCTACGGGTCAGTTTTCGCATAAAAACCCAAATTAACTTCAAAAGGGTGGCTCTAAGCAACAAACGAAAGTCTACATCACTTTGAATTTGACTGGGGCCCTTTCTACGTTTAGTGACAGTAATACAAACTGATAGCGATTGGTTGCAGATAACAATAGTGTCCTTGGACAAATGTCGACGTCCAACATGGTGGGGATGCTTCTCCCTTGCCTCCCAAGAATCATCACTGCTTCAAGAGATTATCTCTAGAGACAGTCAATTGTTATAGTAAGAGTTTGTTGGAAATGAAAAAAACTTATTAGAAATAGAGAAGTGGTTTAAGTGTTTGAAAGAGAAGAGATTTTATGAAAAAAAGAAACTTCTTATTTCTTAGATGATCTTGAAATCTTGGATGATACAAAATGAGAAAGAGGGAGGTATTTAATATGCCTCCAAAATACAAAGATATCTACATATTTTAATCTTAAATCTAGATAATTCTAACTATAATACTCTACGATAATTTTATCCTAATTATCTAGACTAATTTTATGAAAATATCTTAGATTTTTCGATGCTTAGAGAGGTGGAGATTTTTCTTGGATGAATCTAGACTTGGGTCAACTTTTGGGCTAACCTGATTAGTACGAGGTTATTAGCGCGCAATGATTAACTCAGAATGCAGTTATATTAGTTTCAAAATCCTCCTTAAACTTGATGTGGTTACTCGCGAGTAAAGCTCCTGCATCTTGATAAAGCTCTCACACTTGAGTGGCTTGTGGTGAATATATCAGTTACTTGATCATCCTCTTGCTCTTCACATTCCTGCCAATGTCGCACATCGGCCATCTTTGCAACACATTCTCGAACGTAGTGATAACGAGTAATCATGTGCTTACTCGCGATCATCGGAACGACTGGATTCCTTCGCCAATGCTATTGCGCGACGGTTGTTATGCAACAAATATCTTCGTTGGCTCCTCTGTGGTAGGGCCTCAACTACCTTGCTAGCAAGTTTCGTACCAACATAGGCATGGCAACACATGAAGTAGCCGCCTACATACTACTCGCTTCTGCAAAGTAGAGAAGGGGTAAACAATTGGTCTGCTTCTTTGAGCATCCATGTAAAAGCGCGTTTCTCCAGATGGAAAATACGAAGCGCCACTTGTGCTTCTCGGTCATCGACGTCTCCACCCCAGCTCCACTATCGCTACTATGCCAACAAGCTCTGTAATCGTCAGACGATAGTGTAATACAGCCAAATTGATTGTACCGTCGATATCAGGCGTAAGATCCTCTTAGTTATGCTTGAAATGAGTTGCTTGTTGGACTGCGTCCATATATGCGACTCACAACTCCAACGGCGCGTGTAGATGTCGGGCCTTTGTGCAAGTTAGATACGTAGACTTCCAACTAAGCTGCTTAAACGAGTGTTGGATCAACGCACTCTCTCCTCTTCTTCCTGTTGACAACTGACTCGCACATTGCCATGGTGTGGTGCAAACTGATTTGAGTCTTCCATCTGTGAACTTCTTAAGCAGCTTCTTGTAGCAATATCCTTCTTGAGTGATGAGATTCCATATTCTTCTTGCTTACTCAATGCCAAGGTAGTATGACATTGAATACCAATATCAGTCATCTCAAACATCCATTGTCAATCATGCCATCTTGAAATCTTCCAACATAAGTCGCGATTGTTGCCTGGGTGAATATCAAGTCATGCTACATACAAGCATATGCAATGCAATATATCATTGTTTTGGGTTTTGATAGAAAGTGCATGCTCATGATGGACACTTGATGGAGCCTTCTTGCCTTGAAGTACTTATGCATCGCGAGTGTTGCCATGCTCTCGCTGGTGTTTTTCTTGCTTTCAATCCATAAAGTGCCTCTTCAGCCTCAAGACTTTGTCTTCATTTCACCTTTGATCTAGTAGCCGTTGTGGTTGCTCCAATGTATAGACTTCTTCTCTGCAAGGTGCTGCGCATTATAGAAGGCAGATTTGAGCATCATTTGATGTGATCTTCCATCCTCATTTGGGCTGCCAATGGAAATGATTAGCCTAACTGTTTCTAAAACGAGCGCTGGAGCAATACCTCATGCATAGTCGATTCCGGCTCTTTCGACTATTAACCTTTTGCGCACCAGTCTAGCCTTGTCATCTTTCGACTTCTCCTTTAGAGTTCTTCTTTGCCTGTACAGCGACGCACTTGCTCAACGCTATGCCTTATGCCCATAGGAGGTGCTAGCGCAAACTCCAGTGTATCATTCTGTTGGGATGCGACTTGATTTCTTGCTCCATTGCACTTTTCCATGGTGACTGTCTTTCTTGAGCTTCCGTTCAAAGTTCATCAGCTCGCAAATCGCCGCAAAAAGACAAAAGTAAAGTGGATGATTGTCTTGATTTCGGTTCACCTGGCATAAATGATCTTGTAGACTTCTAAAAAGTGGGATGTCTTTCACGTTGAGGGCTTTCATCTCCGTTGAGAACTTGTGTTGGTGAAGTTGGTGGTGTAGCTGGTCTCCTCGTTGTGTGCTCCGAAGTTCTCTCTTCTTCACAAAGATGGAAAGAAGTTGTACTCTTCATCATTTGATCTGCGCAACGCGCATTCTCCTGTCTTCGTCAAAGATGACATTTTGACTTATTAATTGTCTTCTTGTTTCAGGATTGTAGAGAGCTTGTAGCGCTGTTTGGAGTTAGCATCATATCCATGAAATGTACTTCTCACTTTTATCATCTAGTTTGCTCCGCTTGTCTCGTCTGGAAGCTATGAGCGTGAGCAAGGCTTCCAAAGACTCTGCTTAGGTGTGAGACAGCGCGGGCTTGATTCCTCAGCACTCCAAGCTATCTTGTGGTGTCTTTCCAGAAACGCTCTTACGTTGGAGATCTGTTTGATATGTACAACTGCAAACGCGCACACGCGACTGCTTTTTTAGCTTCTGCCGCATCAACTCCTTCTGGTAGACTCTTACTACTGGAGCATGCTTCCTTGCCAGTCTCAAGAATAGTCCTATTCTTCTTTGCCCGCTACTTTCCATTTTGCTTGAGGAGGTTCGTGCACCGTCAGTGTCTTCGATAACCATTATCTTCGACGAATACTTCAGTAATTCCTTGGACATAAATTCTCCTCCCCGATCGGGATGCTCATGGTCTGAAATCACAAAATGACCACTTTCCGTTCTCACATGGTTTTAAACTTTTTGAAATTTTGCAAAACACTTCTGATTTTTCTTTCAAAAAGTAAACCGCCATGTCTTTCATTCGAAAATCATCAATAAAGAGAAAGAGTATTATTACTCTTACCGAAAGTGAGCTGGGTTTGATTGGGCCGCACATACATGCTGTATGTATGAAGCTCTAATGGCTGTTTCTTGCTCTTGTCTCCGACTGGCCTTTGGAAAACTCATTTTGATTGGCTTTCCAAGTAAACACCCTTGCACACACTTGGTTGGATGGTTGATGCACGGTAATGCCTCTCACCATTTCTTTCTTAGAAAGTATGCTCTAAGCCTCCAAAGTTGAGGTGCCAAACCGAAGATGCCGAAAGCCATGACTCCTCCTTGTAGCACATCTTGGGACATCGTGCAATGTCCATTTTGAATGTTTTAAGGACAAACCACATTCCTTAATTGCGGCGCTGACATTGATACTGTTTGTGTGTGAGGATTATTTGCATTATCTCTTAAAGAAAGGTAGTTATTATCCTTTAGTCGAGATATCATAACCTTCTGCAAAGTTGTCCTAGGCTCAAGATGTTGGTCTTCATGCTTGGGATGGTAATAAACAATTAGAAATGAATTGATGATCTCCATTCTTCAAGCGGATGAGAATAGTTACCTTACCTTCAGCCCTCCATCTCGATTCATCTCCCAAGCCAGCATTGGGTTTCACACTGATTCATTCAAGCTCCACAAACATGCTTTTTAGTTCCCGAACCACACGTGTGATTGCTGAGCACCACTATCAAGGTACCATCTGCTAACTTCATTTGTCTCATCCTTCTTGTAAGCCATCATAGCATATCTTCTTCTTTACTCCTTTCTTCAACATAGTGTTGGACTTCTCTTGGCAACTCTATTGTTGTTTGGAGTTTTGCTTCAGAATGCTATAATGTCAAACTTTCCGCAGTCTATAGCATTTGACGTTGATTTATCGTACCTTGATTATTGCATTTCCCTTCCACGAGCCTCTTGATGAGCTCTCTCTCTGCTTTGGTTTTGAAAATTGTCTTCATATGGTCTCCCACCTCGTCATTTACACGCACGACCGTCGTCCTCTGCAAATGACCGCTCACTCACGTCTTGGATTAATTTCGGCTACTCTTTCTTCTTTGCGATCAATTCTCATCTTGAGAACTTGCTCAAGGCAATATTCGACTTTCGTTCTTGCCTCTTTCTTCATAAGCTTGTAGTGATCAAGAGTGCCTCGCATCGTCATTGTCTCCAATAGTCTTGTTTGGGCCTCTTCAAGTTAGGTAAAACAATTATGCTGCAATTTTGAATCCATAAGCGATCTAAGAAACTTTCTGCCATGATTCTCACGCTCATCTAACTTCTGCAACATTATCTTTTTAGGTTATTAGTAACCATGCAAGACTCTTGAGAAGTAATCTGAGATGAGTTCACGACTCCTTCATTTGTAGTGACTTAAATTCTCCTCGTAAAGTTTGAAGACGTACGCTTCTAGACTGTGTTCTGCTCCCTTTAAGAGGTCTGAGAGCTTCTCCCGATGCTTCTTTAGACGTCTTTACTGCACAGCAAACACTTCTCAATATGTATCTTTTCATCTGAATCTTGATAGATTAAACAGAGAGTCCTTCTTTTGTCTCTCTTTCCTTGAATCTCTCAAAGGCCATCTCTTTGAGCTTGAGATAAACACACCATGCATTCTCGTGGTTCAATGAAGCCTTTC